>JBBJLS010085929.1:0-23490 GCA_037577275.1 Bryconaethiops microstoma
TATTACAGCAAAATACAGTCGTTTGTACTTCTTTAGAGTGCTTCTCTCACCTAAAAGTCAGCGCTTTTGCCGCGACACACCTCTAAGGGTGAACTTGGTTTCTGATTGTGTATAACAGCAGTCATAACTGGAATGTGAAGTTTTCTGATTCTGATTCTGAATGTATCAGCTGCAGTTAGTTGTGAAGTCAGTACAGACACAAGTTCAGACAGATGACAAGAACGAAGCTAAACTTGATTTTGGCCAGTGAATGCTTACTATGTACGATCATCTTTGTTTTATGATCATCTCCTCCACTATGAACCATCACAATGTGTGAAGGCGATGAATAAAATGTTTTGGCAAAGCTTCAAGTGCTTCCAAATGCACAGATCAGAAGAAAATAACTAAAGCTACCTGGGAAAGACAATAAAAGCAATAACAAACCATCACATTTCTTTCAGTGCTAACAAGCCATGTTCGACATATTTTTAAAATAGCAATTATGTCGTTTTTATTCCTCAAAGGGTTTAACCAAAGGTGGTCATGAACACCTTTAAATTATTACAAAACTCTGTATTTTTCAATATTTACATTTTTATACACAGTCACCAATTTTAGGAGGGACCTTCTTGGCAAGGTATACTTAAGGTAAAAGTCAAGTGTACAGCGTGATTACTTTATACAATGATATTACATTCAGCTGCGGCCTACTTTAGTAACTGAGATGATATCGAGGGGCTTTATAACGGGAACAGCTGTTACTTCAACTAAACCAAAAAAGTACTAAATACTAGAAGGGGACAATGGGACCCCACATAACGTAGGGTAAAAAGCACACATTAGTTTAATATAGTTAAACAGATTCAATTAAACCCTGCTTTTGGTCACTTTCTAATACTCAAATGTTTATAATTTAAGTTTTTCCACTGCTGAATTATTAATATTGCTCAGTTTTTCTGTTTAGATTATTAGCCAGAATGTTCTGCTAGGTTGTAGCCCTAATAGCTAGATTAGGAGTTCACTCACTGCCACTCTATAAAATAAGGTCTTACCTGATTTAAACAAATATAAACAGTGTACAACAGCCTAAAACCGGTGTTAGTTCTCTTTCGCATGGCCGCTCTCCGGACCCCCTCCTTCTGCTGGGTTTTCCCACCTACTTGTGGGCTGAGGTTTTTTTTTTGTTGTTGTTCTTTATGAGCATTTATGTGTGACTCTATTTTTAAAACTCCAGTAGCAGTTATTATTATTTCGTGTTCTTAAATTACAGTAACTTTGGTTCTACGTGACACAGGAACACCAAACAAAGCTCAGCATGACGTCTGACACCTCGAGCATCAACACAAACCGGGAGAATTTCCATATAAGGAGCTGTTTGGCTGTATGGTGATCATCTGACCATATCGGCCAGCCCTCACACGCACTCCTACAGGGTCTTACCGTGTCGACGCCTCCCAGCAGCAGCTCAGTGATGGTGATGTACACCTCTCCCGGCAAGAGCTTGTTGCTAGATAGAAGATAAGTGAGGTACATGCCCTCCACTTTCTCACCCCGCTGCACCTGCTCGTCCATCTGCCTCACTTTCTGGTCGATCAAACTCCTGGCTGGAATCCAGAGAAAAGACTTTCAAACTCCTCATGTTACTTCAGTAAAGGAAAAACAAAGGGGCTGAGTGGTGAGTCTATTGGGAATACAACACTGGGAAATACCTGCTGGGCAGTGAACAAGTTAGTATTGTATTTTGAGGAAATTCTCAAAATACAATACTAATAGGTGTTAATAGGTTTTGCAAGACTATTAACACGTAAACATGCAGGTGTGATGAGCGTGTTCTTGTTCTGGTCCTGACCGCTTGTTCCTTTGGAATTAATGTTTTTGATTGTTCTAAAGACGATTTGGTTGCAAATAAGGGTATAAAAGTATCAGCAATGCTTTACTGTAGCGAAGCATTCATAAAGCTACACGACATCTATATCAACCTTTTATGACAAATTACACTCATAAGCCTATTCATAAAGGTTTCTTCTAACCAGTGACAGTTATCATAGCACTTTTAGGGCTGAAATTACATCAAAGTTAAAGCAGGCAGCCTTTATATCAGCTTACACTTTGTTAGTTATAGTAAAAGCTTTATGTGGGTGTCATCTGGCCTTATGAACCGTGCCCTGGATCCCTGGCTGCCTGGAAAACCCCAAAGCATAACAGATTCACCTGCTTCACCTGCATGTTTTAACAACTGGTAAGATGTTTTTTATAAAATGATGCTCATCATTTTCTCCGAACATACGAGTGGTGACTGTGGCCAGACTTCATCAGACCACAGCACTTGTTATCAAGATGCCTCTGGCTTATCTAGAGGTTGTTTTGAATATTTAAGACGTGTACTGCTGTGATTAGGTCACAGATTCTTCTGCAGTCTCCTCCTTGCAGATCATGTTTGTGCATGTAACGTTGCAAAGTAGAATGCAGAACCAGTCTTGTTTTTCCCAGGACTGCTAGAGGCACCTCTGAGGTTCCTTGAGCAAGGTACCGTCCCCACACACTGCTCCCCAGGCGCGGTGTTCCTGGTTGCCCACTGCTTTATTTGGTGAATGGGTTAAATGTGGAGGAAGGATTTTGTGCCATTCGCACTGTGTGCTGTGGTGCGTTCATGTATGACAGAATGGTCACTTTACACCAATTCTGTGTCGGTTAAATGTTCCTGCAGGTGCTTTGATGTCACTGGGGTCGTGGGGGTTTAGCTTTGCCTTTCTGCCCAGGCAACAAGTCCTTCTGAGGTTTTTCTTATTCTTCCAGATCTTGCCTTACCTTCCACAGTTCCCCTAATCTACCATATCTTAATGGTATTTCAGACAGTGGAGACTGCAAGCTGGAAGCACTTTGATAGCATACCACACCTCTATAGGCATCAGTTCGCTTCATTTTCAGGTTCAGAATTTATCAAGCTCTAATAATTTAGTACAGTCTTCTTAAACTTGTATTATGAACTTCTTAAACTTATGTGACTATGTGTTTACTGTGTCATTAATCAGTTTACTTGTGCAGCATACCTACGTCGTAGAGGTCATCCCAGGCCTGGATGAACTGCGTCCAGAAGGGGAAGATCTTGCGGGTCCAACGAGGAAGGAACAGCACACTCTCAGAGAGGGTCAGCATGTTGTTGGCTGCCGCAATGAAGCGGAGCGTGTCTGTTGGAATCTCTTCTTGAAGACAGCCCAAACGGGTCTCAAACAGGATAGAGGAAATTCCTGGACAAAGAAAAAAAGACAGATCTTTTGTAGAACTCGAGATATATTGAAAATGCAAGAGTGAATCAATAAAGACTGGCCTGCCTTATTTAGACCAATATAATTCACTTTTCCTGGGATACATTAATACATTAAGAAACATTTAGGAACCAATAAACAATCGCATGCCGTAAAAACACTGTGATTGGATAGTGGACTCCTTTGCAAAATGCAGCTCTTAGAAGCACCAGGACTGCAAAATAGTACCAGGACTCACAACAACAACTACTAAACTATATATCACGCATACCTGGTGGACAGGCACGAACTATGGAGAAAGATTCTGGTGTTTTAAACCAACACATCATTATAAAGCATTTTTAAAAATTTGAAAGACAGAGTTGACATCTGCCTCTTACTTAGCAGACCATAATAATACCATGAAAACCTGTCTGTTCATTTCCTCTATTTTTGCATATCTGTCACTCCAAAGGGTTTCAGATCCTCATACGAAATGTATAAGTTGGCACGGACAAGGAACACAAGGAAACAGTTTTAAATTATCATTTCATTAGTTGAAGAAAAAGCTTCAACAGGTATTAGGCAGAAAGTGAAGGCAGAAAGTGAAGGCAGTTAAGGTGACTTTGACAAGGGGCAAATTGTGATGACTGTGTCTGAGCAGTTCCAAAACGGTAGGTCTTGTAGGGTTTTCCTGGTATGCAGTGGTCAGTACCTACCGAAAGCTGTCCAAGGGAAGTACAGCTGATGAACCAGTGTCATGGGCGGCAAAGGTTCTCATGAGCCCCCACAGCACAAACTGCTGAACAAGTTCATCCTGGCTAAGGTATCAGAACACACATAGCAGTGCAGTTTGCTGTGTATAGGGCTGCATAGCCGCAGACCAGTCAGAAAGCCCACCTCCGAAAGCATCTACAGTAGGCACACAAGCATCAGAACTGGACCATGGACCAACGAAAGAAGACGGGCTTGCTTTAACCTATTCAGAACTGGACTTCCACTTGTGCCTTGGATTACTGTCTGGCAGCATAACCTGGGTGGGCCTGAGCTTCAGACCAAAGTTAGTTTCGACCAGACCCTGAAGCATCCAAAGTAACCCTAAACCATCACACTGCCACCACCATGTTTAATTGTTGGTATGATGTGCTTGTTTTAGTTGCCAGGTGAGTAGAGTTATTGCCTCACAGCAAAAAGGTACTGGGTTTGATTCCCAGGTTGCCAAGGGTCCTTTCAGTGTGGAGTTTACATATATTCTGTTGCATGTGTTTCTGACAGGTGCTCCAATTTCCTTTCACAGTCCAAACACATGCATGTCAGGCAAATTGGAGATGCTAAATTGCCCCAAGGTTTGACTATGTTTGTTAAGGATAAATGGATAGGTTAAGGATAAATGGATAATGGATGCTTGTCTTATGGATAACATTTTGCAAAGTCTCATTGTAATGATGGAATCATAAAAGCTGACCATATACGCGTTTAACGAAGCCTGCAGTTGCTTGCATTTTGTTTGGGAGGAATTTTGGTAGACTGGCAACTTCTGGGAAGACTGACAATTCTAACTTTTCTCCATTTGGAGATAATGTCTCTCACTGTGATTCACTGGAATCCCAGATCCTTGGAAATGGTTTTATAACTTTTCCAGACTGAAGATATATTTCAATAACTTTCTCCACTCTTCCAGATTATTATATTGAGACCCTTTAGCCTACTTTACACTGCTGGAAAGATTTTCTTTAAGCAATGTTTAGATTCAGTGTATTTTAAACAATGTAAACTGTATTTTGTGTCTACACATCTGAAACATTTAAGTTGGACAAATATGGAAAAGTAGCCCACTTGTTGAGACCTTTAGCCTACCTCAATTTGCTGGATAGGTTTTACTTATGTGATTTATGGCACTGTATGTTCAAGTGTTTGTGTAAAGTCAATCATGAAAATTATTATCTTATCTTACATTAGCTTTTATAGTTCATGTTATATTTATCAGGACTAAGGAATATTCAAAATAACAGGGACATAACAAGGCCTAGACCATTAAACAAAGGCCGGCTAAGCACTGACCCTATTATCTGGAGGGCAATAGTTCCCAACCAAGTGCATTGAGCTGTCTAACAATGTTGTGTGCTCAGCAGTTCCAAAACATGAACTGGTGCTTCATGTAACTCAAAGGATATGCATGCTAGCTTTCACCCTCCAAGTGTTGGTAGTATGTCCTGGCTAGAGGGTTGGGTTGAACACAAGTAAACTGCGAAAACACCCCCCAACATATTTTAAAAACGGACTGCTACACCAATTAATGAAAAATCATTAAATGATTTTTGCTTAATAATATAACTCATAAAACCTGTTCAGTTTCAGCAAAGAATCTGCCCCTAACACAGAGCAGAGCATTTAAGACTGCAGAAATGATATGTTTAGGATCTCTCTGTTCAGTTGCAAGTATTTCAAAACCATTAGAAGCACATAACTGTTGGCAATGGTCCACAATGTAAAGCCCTGGCAACCTTGAGGTTTAGCCTGGGGTTTAAATGCTCAACAGACTAAAGCATTCTATAGAGAAGATCTGACAAACCATCAGCAGTGAGGAAAACACCAGGAGATCACAGAAAGTAAATGCAAAAGATGTGCAAAGAAATCTAATTATTCCCCCACTCAGAATAATATTTAACTATAAAATTATTAAAATAAGAATAAAGCCAGAGGTAGCTTTTAAGAAGTCTATTCTCAAGAAGAGAAAACACAAAATGTCAAAATATTACTGTAATTATACCCTAAAATATGTCCCACAAAAAAAATGAGTGGGTATAATGAGTTTAACTGAAGGAAAAAGTTGAAAAAAGGCATTTCTTTAACCCATAGACATCTAGGGTTACTGTCATCTTGCTATACATTCAATTTCTTGTTTTTATGATGTCATGAAAACAGCTGCATTTACATATATTTGCCTATTCAGCCTATGTAATTGTAGCCCCGCCCATTCACATTGAAGTTATAAAGAATGTTTAATTCCAGCCAGCTTTCTGAATGAGGCACAAACAGGACAGCCAATTAGAACAATTTCAGCACGTGATAATGTATCTTTCGGGAAGCAATGTTAACACTAGGATAGATGCAAACCAACAAGAAAGCAGTAAAACGTATCAAGATTTGTTTTGTTAGTTCAAAAGTAGTTCATATTTTTAGAGGTGGGCGATATATCGATTTTATCAATTAATTCGAATTTACAGTTCAGAACGATGTGTTTTTATGAAAATCGATTTTATTACTAATTTTACATGCAAGCGCCAAAAGCAGAACTAATGCGACGCACCGTTCTAAACGGGTAAATTAACGCTGTCGCAATGTATATTGCAAAATACATGGTGCCCATACATAATGTGGAAAAGCCAGGATTCATTAACATGCTAAAAGTTTTAGACCCGAAGTATGTGACAGATTGCACTTTAACCCTAAAGTTAAAAAAAATAATAATAATGAAGTTTAAACTTGTTTTGAACTATTTATTTGTCATCTGTAGCTTGATCTTGAGCAGGGGAGGGAAAAATCGATTAAAAATCGAAAATCGGATTTATTGTGAAAAAGTCAGAGATTTTATTTTTAGGCAATATCGCCCAGCTCTACATATTTTGTAAACTGGTGAGGAGAATACAGGTTCAGTTCCAGATTCCTCCTCGATTCTTCCAGACGTTGTTTGGATTTATAAAACTCCATCAGTAGCTCCTGATTTAATTCAATGAAGGACTGATTGAGTCAAACCAGGTTTCTGATGGAAACTAGAAGTTATACTGGATTACCATAGGAACACAGTGACACAAAATCACTGTTTACTGTATACACTGTTTACTGTGTAATGTTATTGATCTTTATTCTTTTTATTTTTACTTCATATGAATCTGAATTCAACCTCATTCTTTCAGACTTCTGACCTTCAAAGCCGAACTTGTAGAGCTCCGAGGCCAGGTCGTTCACGGTGTTCTTGTCCGGGCTGCTCAACCGCAGTCTCTCCACTCGCTCCAACAGGTCGGTCACCACATCGTGAATGACCGGCCCGTACGCAGAGGCTTCCTGCAGCTTCAGCATCTTCGGGTTCAGAGCACTGCGCATGCGGTACCACTCAGGACCCGTGCTGAAAGAGACAGGACACTGTGCTCTGAGAAATGAAATAAAGAGAAAATCTATACGGCCAAAAGTATGTGGACATCACATTTATATGCGCTTGCTGGAAATCTCACTCCAAAACCTACTAAGTCAAATAAGCTTTGAGATCTTACAAAGTAACACTAGAGGGGCGACTGAAAGGGTGCCCAAATTTCTCCACGTCACATTTTATTTAACATATTAAATAAAGCAACTTAATGGTATTAGTGCATTAAAATCTGTAGAAATGTGTCCTATTTGGGTTAAAATTTTTTGCATACAGCTGTAATGAGGATAATAACAGATCACTATTGTTTAACATTTGCCAAAGAACAACTTGCTTGCACACTGTCTAAAATGTGCCCTTTCTTTTAACAGCCATATAAACACTAAGCTTCCAGTCACACAAGCTCTGCTATGTTCGACAACAAGCAACAGATTCCATTACATGGACTTTTTCCCCTTTTCTATTTGTTGCATTCTATTAGAAGGAAATGATGAACTAGTATATTTGTGCTCGACCACAGTGCATGAAATCTATTTGAATCATGTGGTTTTCTGTTGTTTGAGGTTAGGTGTTTTGTTCCCTTGTGCAACCAGCTGATGCACATGATAAAGTGAGAACTGGCGAGAGGAGAGACTTACTCGACGTGCAGCCCGTAAGCTTGGCCCCTCAAGTCTCTGTACTCCTTCCAGTGGGGCAGCGCCGTGCGCACTGGGTAACGGCCCTCCTGCCGGATCACCTGCGAGATGAGCTCCGGCGTGGCCACGTTGATCACGTCAAACGGCCCGAAACGCGAGCGCCAGATCGGCCCGTACAGCCGCTTATGCTCCACCTGCAGAACAAAGGCCAACTCAATTCAATTAAAGAACCCACTGAGTGTAAAGGCTGGTTTTATGTCAAATATATCATGTTTGAAGACATTTTCACAATTGGTATCTTTCTTTTTTGCGGTGAGTTGGAACCGACAACTGCAAAACAGTGGTGTCTTTTTTTAAAGGTTATAAAAGTATGACCCTATTACAAACAAAGTAGTACCGTCTGACATCCAGCTACTATTACGTCATGGCTGTCATTTAGAGACTCTACAATTGCTTCCTAAATTCCTTTTTATGATACATTCAGTGTTTGCAAGCCAAATATTTCAAAATATATTCAAATGGTCCATTGTGCACATTTCAACCCACACAACAACGCACAGCCAAGGTTTTTGTTTTTCTTTAGTCTCACCCACTTCCTGAGGCAATGAGAGCGTGCAAAATGTCTCATCACGCTACAGCTCATTTCAAGGCGTTCATTGTATCAAATGTAGGAGATGAAGATGAACGTGTGCCTAAATATTTGCACTTCAGTGAAGAATCACTGAAGCCGAAGTACACGTAGCTACTGGAGACCAGCTTCAGGAGGCAAAAAAGTGCAGTAAACAAATGATCTGGTGGGTCATGGGTCTCAATCCACTTATAAGTGAACTCTGGTCCGGTTCACGGTTTTCTCAGTGCATGTCAGTGCTGTACAGTTCACAAAATCTGTCTGCCTGAAAACATTTTATTATAAATATATTTGAGGAACAGATTCGAATCGTTTGTGAAGCAAACCCAAACAAGAGAAAAACTGGTATGAAAGCAGCCCTGGTGCATTTGCTAAAGTCTGGTTTCGGTCAGGGTTCTGGAATGGACATGTTTTTTGGCAGACTTTCACATAAAATGCCCCCAAACTAATCCATAAAGTTATATATCCTAACAAAGTTCTCAAGGGCACTGGAAGAAAAACAGCCTCAAAACATTACATCCTTCATTTTACGAAACCTAGCCTAAGGGTTAGCTACCAAAAGAGACATTTTTGGTCTCATCGGACCAAAGCTCCAGTAACCTCTAGTAAACTCCTGGAGATAATGTTTGTGATTAGATGATGGATATGGCTTTCTTCCGGCATGCCTTCCAAATAGTTTGCTGGTATGAGGGTGACTTCTAAACGACTAATTACTGTTCTGGAGAGTTGGTGGGAGGGGTGGTATGCGCATCTCGGACCGACGGGGGTGTAGCCAGCATCTCGGCCGCATCTCGGCCGCATCTCGGGACGGCCGTTCTGGACTTTTCCAGAACGCACAGACTGCCAGTCCGCGCCCGATTAAGATTGTCCTTTACTGGAAGTAAGGAGGCTAACGCAAAATCCTCGAAAACAGGCATGTCCCAATACTTTTGTCCACACACGGAGTTAAAGCAAAAGTTGGTTCTGACCTGAATGGCGTGGCTCTTGTCTGCATAGCCCTTCACGAAGAGCCAGTAGACTGTGGTGGCCAGGCTGGGCCCGGGCAGGTCATCGATGCTCTTCAGTTTCCCAGGTTCTGCAGTGACGGACTGCAGGTTAAAGTGGCTGGTTTGTGTCCCCAGGAGTCGTACTGCTCCGAGCTGGAGCTGGGCCAGCCAGGGGGCCGCTGCGGAGCGGAGGGTCCAAAAAGCTTCTCGGGCCATCATGACAGCACTGGAGAACCACACAAACTCCTCCAGCCACTACACAAACAGCCACGCCCACCCCCCCTCAAACCCCGCCCTCCCTGTACTGCGATTGGTTGAAAATCCACACTTGCCAGCTTGGATTGGTCTATAGTTTTTCTCTGAAGTAACAAAAGTTGCGCAGTAACACTCACCGACAGACAGATTAAGTGTCAGTGACCTATGGATCTAGAGCTTAATGACAGACCTGTGTTCTGAAGGCCACTCCATCTATTCCACATACACACTATATGTCCAAAGGTTTGTAGACATCTACCAGTCCAGCCTTTAAGGGTATTATCAGTCTATCGTCTCTTTTCTGTGAAAAACTAGATGGTGGATTATGTCACAGCAGTGTTAACATTTGCTAATGTGGACAAAACCTATTTTTCAGGTGCCCTTACTTCCAGTGAAGGACAACCATAATGCTTCAGTTTACCAACACATTCTGGACAGCGCCATACTCCCATATTTGAGGGAAGAACCCGTTCTATTCCAGGATGACTGTGCCCCAAAGGTCCATAAAGACATGATTGGATGAGTTCAGTGTGGCAGAACCTGACTGGCCCACACAGAGTCCTGACCTCAACCCCATGCAACACCTTTGGGATGAACTGGAACAGAGATTGAGAGCCAGGCCTTCTCGTCCAACACCAGTGCCTGAACTCATAATGAATTAATGTGCACAAATTCCCACAGAAACTCCAAAATCTTGTGGAAAGCCTTCCAGGAAGAATGGAAGCTGTTATAACGGCAAAGGGAGAACCAACCCCATATTAAAGTCCCTGTTCGTGTAATGGTCAGGCATCACAATACTTTTGTCCATACAAAGTGGACAGGGTGTCTGGACGCTTTTGAACATAGTGTATTATCCTACCCATTGCCACAACCTTAACATAACCTTCAGGCCTACTGGGTTTATCTACAGTACTGTGTAAAAGTCTTGAGCGAAACATTCCTCATTTCTTCAGATTTTGCTTTGCTGTATTTTTTAATCCGGTTTTGAGTCCAGTCCCTGAATATGAACAGTTTCAGAGGAATGTATTTTTTTTTGTTGTTATACCACACAGTGGCCTACATATGAATCGTTCAAATATAACAAAGCACTTAAGTCCTGAACCAGTGAAGAAACAGGAGCAGATGATTCCAGATGATCAGGCGGTGATCAGTATACTGGTGGTGCTGAATGTTGAGTGGTTGGAACTCCTTTATCTAGGCTCCTTGTGTCTTTGCACACTTTTCAGCCTGTCACAGTAAAACATGTTACCATTTCTTTCATTTAATCTAATAAATATGACAAAGATAAGACCGTTTGACAGAAAAAAATTGTATTTTTTGCAACCAACAAGGTGATTCAAAGGAAAATGCAAAGAAATTAGGTGTGGCTCAAGACTTTTGCACATTACTGTATACAGTAACCCTCGCTTTAACAGGGTTCAGCCGTAAATTGTATTTTTTGCAACCAACAAGGTGATTCAAAGGAAAATACAAAGAAATTAGGTGTGGCTCAAGACTTTTGCACAGTACTGTATACAGTAACCCTCGTTTTAACAGGGTTCAGCCGTAGCGGCTTCAGTCCATCTCGTTTTTTTTTACTGAGAACCGAACTAATAATTGTACCGAATTGAAACCGAAACCCCGCACTAACATGGAAACTGCAAATATCCTCGTTTTTTGTTTTTTTGTGACATCCGGGCCTCGTCTGCCACGTCCCCTCGCAATCCAGTACGAGGACGAGGGGGCGTGGATGTCACAGCCTTTTTTCGTGGGCAATATAGAATATTTCATGGATTTGAGTGTAAATTATAAAGAAAAATATAATTTACTAAATTTGTAACATAAATATTAACTTGAATTCAGCTACATTTCCATATTAAAATAACTATAAATGTTTTGGTACTGTCGAGAGAACACAAAGAAAGACGTCTTGGGATGGTGAAATACCGCTGTACTCAGAGGCGGGAGGTTTGAAAGTAGCCAATCCGAGAACATTATTTATTTCTCCTTGCTGCTGATTGGCTGCTGCCCTCTGACACATTTCTGGCAGACGGAGTCCAGAATTTCCCAAATGGAGCGTCTCGAGTGTTCTCGTGTTTTTTGTTTTGTTCTTCTTAAAGCCCTGTATTTTTATTATTGTAAATTAAATTAATTTATTACTGTATTTACCCTACTTATACCAAAGAAAACAGTAGCGCATACCAAAGAAAATGTGCGTGCATTAAGTACAGTATAGTCTATATAGGGGTAACATTGGTATTTTACATTCTAGCACTGCGGGAGACAGCAGTTCAGTGTACACTGTACAGTACCGTATATGGGTTTACCATTACATTGAAATTAAAGTGTTTTTGGAGCATATCTGGGGGCATATTTAGGGTTTATACTATAAAAAATAGACATTTTTAGACATGTCTTTTACCACATCACAAATTTCCGTTTTTTCCACTACACACGGGTGCTCTTGGAACGTAACCCCCGTGTCTGACGAAAGCCCCACAACTTAGACAATTTAAAGGGTCTGCTGTTAACATCTTGGAGCCACAGCACACCTTCAAAGGGCTTGTGGAGCCCATGACTTAATGGGTCAGAGTTGTTCTGGCAGCACCTACACAATATTAGGCAGATGGTGTTCATGGTATGGCTGATCGGTATATAATATTCGCTGTCTGCGATACTCAGTAGGGTTAAAGTTGCAGTGAGTAGAATGATCTAGCTGCAGCTTTACGTATGCAGTATTCTGTCACATGGAAAGCCTTTCCATTTCTGCCATGTTTATAAAACGCAGGTTACGTCTTATTCTGACACTTTGACAAGCCATGAGCCCAGGATAGTGACCTGCGATGAGCCAATAGTATGAGACTGTCAGGACTAAAATATAACCAGATGCTTGTATAAGTGAAGTGAAAGTGAAAGTGTATGGATTAGCCTACCTATTCATTTCAACAGCTAGTGCTTCACATCTCATGAATCATAGAGATTTCTATCTGCAAGCTGACACTTCATTCCCAGGAAAATGGTGCCAATATGTTAATCTAAGCCCTCAAAATATCTCAGCTATATTTTCTTTGACTGAATGGAGAGAGAGAATGTATGAAACAGATCATTAACTTGTGCACTGACTATGATCAATTATCTAAAAATCTAAACATGCACTGCTCAGTAACAATAGTGTTATATTTATATAAATATAAAACATTATCAAGAAAGTGCTACATCTGAATGAACTTCAATCTGCAAACAAAGCCTTTTCACTTAATTCCATTTGCTGGTTCTGAGTCATGTCGTGTTCTCTGTATGAGACTCATATCTACCTATGAAACTCAACCGTATTGCTGCTGTATAATTCTTAATGGACATATCAAAGAAAAACAGTCAGTCAATTGCGACTTGCATAGAGAAACAACTGCAAATTTATCTCTAATTTATTCTGCAGCGTTTCACTTGCACGTACTCTCCACAAATCTGTTGCTGCGTGCTGAACTTCCAAAAACATTTGCAATAAAATTTCTAATACAAAGGTTAAGCAATTAAATTGATTTTTTAATTTCTTTCATTTTTTAAGAGTGTTTTTCCAATTTCTTGGAACTGAGTTCAATTTGGTTCATTCCAGTTTAATTTCATGGTTCTTGATCCTTTGAGGGCTAGAAAACACTACAAACCCTGGAGCTAATGTCAGCAAAATATTGGCCTAAAGATGCAAAACTACAGTCAGGATGCAGCACAGACATTTGGTGTGTCATGTTTAGAGAAAGATCATTAGTTCATGTCCTAATGGTGAGGGCCATGCTATGTAATGTAGGAAGTGCACACTCGTGTGTTACAGCATACTTTAAACAGTTGCACTGAAAAATAAAGGTTCTTTTTTATATTATAGGCTTAGCTAGGCAGAACTCCCAGACAAAACATAACTCGAACCACAGGACATACAAAATTACATTCTTATAAATGAATCATGTCTCACTCATCTCGTAAGATGACAGTGGGTAACTAAATGCATTACAAGTGTGGGTTAACAGAGACAGGTCAGGGGCATAGTAGAAGCTGACAGACAGGATTGGTGGTGGCTCAGATTAATGCAGCCATATAATCCCTCTAATGAGGCTTAATCCAGCTTCCTAATTATTCATATCCAGCCCCCAAGACTACAGATTAGAGGAATTAATATCATTGCCTTACAGCAGAGAGCACAAGAAAGAGAGCGAGAGAGAGAGAGAGAGACAGAGAGAAAGGGGGGCTTACCTCAAAACAAAACATTTATAACATTTATTAACAGGTACATACACACACAAAACATAGTGGTGAACTTTCCATTTAAAGCCCTTTGGAACTCAAATGGATGTTTTATACGTTAATGTTAATCTGGCTGGTATGCTCTGTGGCGAATACGCTCCGTCCAAAGCCTTCTTCCTTCATGTAAATCTGGCCAATCACAAGGCTGACTGATGTGGGTCAATCAAACTGTGCTCCTCTAAGCTCTCTTCCTGATGAAGTGAGAGAAATTTGCTGAGTAAAAACTAGCAAGCATCTGTCTGCCAGTTGTCTGACTGCTAACCCACTCAAATGATCAAACAGTCACTTGTTCATTCAACCACATCATAACTGTCTGGACAAACATGTAGCAGTAAAGTGCACTAGAATCTTACCCTCTTTAAGACATCACCTAATAAACTCTGGATAATGTTTTTAGTGTAGAACACAGTGCAGATAGTCTTCCACATGACCTGCATATGTTTCACTAATTTCTTCCTGCTTTACACGTGCTGTTTAGTTCTGCTTCAGTGGTGTTGCAGTGTCACACTGTCAATTATAGCTGCTCATCAGTACATTAGCATCACCCTCAGCCACTTCTCAAAGAGTTTTGTTCTTTTTTTTCCTCTCTATTCAAATGTTGATGATACTAAATTTAAGTGACAATTTAACTCACCTGAAGACTAAGGCTGCAGCTAACATCTATTTTGAAAATCAATTAATTTGTCAATTATTTCTTTGATTAAGAAATCTGATAAAAATCTAAAAACTAATTTTATTTTCTTCATAGTTGATTTTGGTTAAACAGTTTTCTTCACCTGGGTCATGTTTCAAATGTTTTCCCTTAAAGTGACACGAAACACAGCTACAAGTGCTCAGACAACTGATAATGAAACCTGGTATTATTTATACAATAAGATTTTAGTTTAAAACTTTATTAATTTGTTGTTGTACCCCTATATTAGATAAACATGTTTACGTGCTTGTGCGAGTGTGTATATGTGTGCTTCCTTCGAGGACAGTTGACCTCGAACAGAAAGGTATCCACAGGATGCCTGATGATCTTGTCTCTACACACACGTACACACTCATAATCCGCTGCAGGGGGTGGTGGTGGGAGGTAAAGGAGGTAATGCTGAGGTAGTGAAAACGTTCACACAACAGATGATGCTAAATGAACGCTCTGAGGTCACCTTGCAACTTCTCCCCTCTTTCAGAGGCTAAATGATTGGTCTCTGATGAGCAGGGTGTAATGTGCTCTTTGTTAACCCTTTCTTGTCAGCCTATTCATACTTTCATATCTTTGTTATATATCTCACTGGTGATTAAAATCTGAAAGAAGCCCAGTGTAGATAACATCCAGAGCTAGAGTTTGATTCGACTTCTGGCAGGAAAAAGCATTACTTGCCCTGCAGTGCACAGAGGAACGGCCGTGCGGGGATTGTGCATATCTGTTGTAAGTGATGTATTTTCAGTGCTAACTTGCCTCAATTTGATAAAGAAAGATTATCATAATTTTTTTTAGTCCTGTTCAAACTACAAGAGCACGAAGATGCACCAAACATCAGTTTGGCCATTTATAATTTTTTTTTTTTTACTTTATATCCTGCCTGTTTATTAGAGGAAAGAGGAAGAAAGGAAGAATTTCACTACCAAACACACAAGACATGAACATGTGTATAAAAAAGATGCACTCTAACATAGGAGGCCAACTTTCAAAGACTTCAACTATACTGTGCAGATAAAGTTGATTATACTCTTCACTTAACACAAAATCTTGAATACACAAAAAAAGTATATCTCACACAGACTATGTATGTGAGCTGCTCAAAAACTTAGATCATTTGTTCTCATGATGCTGGATAGGCTTTTGCACACAGAAGAATCACTGTGAAAACACATTCACGCATACAGGGTTGGAAAACATCAAAGTCGAACTGTGATAAAAAGAATTTGAAAAAAAGGAATGAAAAGAAAGAAAGAAAGAAAAAAGAAACACCTCTACTAATTGCCCCTTTTTTTTTTTTACCAGCGCCCCTATGGGATTATGTTATTCTTTTAACACTAGTATTTCCTAATATTTCTGGAGAATGAGAACATTTTCAGTCATAACCAAACATTAAAAAACATGCCCCCAATCATTCGGGCCAAGGACAGATTTGTTTAATGGTCAGCAACGTTAACTGCTGTATTATACCCTAAAATTAATCCAAAATGTGTTGGATAGGGCAAATTGAATTTGAAATCTGGCTTGAATTTTTACAGTGCAAGGCCTTTCACCCACATTTAAGTGTCCATTTACCACACTTTTCCGCTCAATTTATTTATTTATTTATTTTACTTTTAACGGTTTAATCGAGCACACGAGAAATAAGTGTGCTTCCCATGTTGTCCACAAAGTTGTCATGAAAAGAAACCATTATGTAGACTGAAATTAATTTTCTAGGTGGTTTTGAAGGCACTGATTGATGAACAGTTCAACTAAAGTGGAATGTAAACAAGCAGAAGATTGGGTCTTTTTTTTTTTTTCTTTTTTTTTCCATTTTGTTTCATCGATAACCTGATGAGACATCTTTGTTGCTAGGTAATCTGTGGCTGAAGTATCTCAACAGGTTTTCATTCAGCCTCTGTTTGTGGTAGAGTTTGAGTTAGATTAGAACTTTGCTGGTTCAGATGTGTTCTTGGGCTTTATTTTGTTTCAGGGCAACATTTCAGTCCTACTCGCGTGAAAGTGTATTAATCAGCTAGAGCATAAGAGTGAACACAGCTATTGAAATATAAGGATTAAAAGAAATAACTTCACCAAAATAAAGGAAAGCATCAGTTTATCTGTGCCAGGAGCCTGCATCTTTTTCTGGGTCAAGCCACACTGCATCCCCAAGGGTGTCCTGATACACTGAGAATGGTTTAATCCGTCATCTCAAACCCTTTCAACAACACCAGCAAAATTCCATGTAATTATTCTTCCATTCCCTGCCCTCACAGCGTTCTACCAGTAGAAGGCCCTCTGTCTTTCTCTCTCTCTCTCACACACACACACACACACACACTCTTTGAGAAAAGGTCAGTTTTGATGTAATTACAGCTCAGACATCAGTGTTCACTTTGTGCTATTCAGTTGTTTGGCCAGAACATTTTTCCCTCCTCACAACTTTAAACCAGCCCGCAACTCCAGACAGTCTCTACAATCTTCAAAACCGGGTTATGTTCCGTGCCATGCCACATTATATTCTGTGTGTGTTTATACACATTTAGTCTCATGCAAAAGTTTGGGCCCTCCAGGTCAAATTACAGAAGACCTTCCTTATCAGACAACACATTTCTGAACATTAATGCATAATTACTGTTTTTTGTTTAAATAAATTTAACATACCAGGAAAATGCAACGTAAAATATGGCCTGTGCCTAACATTTTCTACAGAGAGTTCATATAGATCTGCATAGAGGTGTATTAAAAATGGTCAAATTTAATCTATTTCAAATGAGCTTTTCCTGAATGGCTTACATGCACCCCATTAGCAAAGGTTAAAGGTTAGTTGAAGGCAGATTTTTCATACTTTGCATTTTCCTGTCTCTTTGTGTGTGTATGTGTGTGTGTTGGCCTTTCAGAAGAAACCCTGTCGCCTGTATGACTATTTACTGGATAAGAGCACTTCAGTAGGCCAGCTAGTGAAGAGGGGTTTACATACAAGCAACACACTTCTAACCTTTAAAGAACACTCCTATTACCCCTCATAAATGTCTCTGTGATGCTAAAATAAACCTCTTAAAGAGCCTTTCGTAACACCGACAGCTCTCTGGTCTGCCTGCACATAGACAACACGGAACATTCACTCTCAGCACCCTCTCTAACACCCCACTTGTTCGCAACTCCAGGACAGGATGTCAATTTTTGGAAAGCACTCAGGTGGAGGGTCGTGTTAGGTGGGTTTCATTTTAATGCATACACAGACAGAGTAACTGTAACTTAATGGAATGGAGAGAGTTGAACAAAATCTTATAAATAAAAAGGCGAAAGCTCTTAAACGCAAGTGAAGTCAAATAGAAAATGCAATACAGCTGTTGCTATGGCACCTACCTCTCGCCGCCGTGACGCCCAACAGCTTTGCTTGATCTTCCATACGACCGCCGCCACTAGCAACAGAGACAGGAAACAACTGCAAACACACAGGACGTGAGGTCAGTGAAAGAAAGAGGAAAACTATACTAATAAATTCTTATTGACTGTCTAAGTCAACATTTTCCATCTATAAGAAATGAATTACAGAATGCATGAAGTATTGCATTGCATTTACCAATATTCAGTAGTATTGAGACCATTAGAGGTAAGTTTAGAGTGACACTAGATCAAGATTTTTGTATGTAATACATTTATATTTATGGCATTTAGCAGACGCTTTTATCCAAAGCAACATCCATTGCCTAACTACAGGGGACAGTCTCCCTGAAGCAACTTGGGGTTAAGGGTCTTGCTCAAGGACCCAGTGTCAAGGTAGGATTCAAACCCATGACCTCTTGATCCAGAGGCAAGTATCCTGAGCTACCTCTATCCACACAAAATATTGTAAAACACTTACAAGGTAAAGGTAATTAAGGTAAAATCAGTGTCAATCAATCTTCAGCATTTCATGTTTTGGAAGCAAATGATAGTGAGGCAAAAGTACCATTTTTTTGGTAGACCTTAACTTTAAGATACTCAAAATATGTATAACTACCCCCCACTAAGCACAGACTTCATTTGAAACATCCAGAAGTGCTTGTTTTATTCTGTTTGAGAACATAATTCGAACTATTAAGCACTATAGTACTAACATGTAATACAAACATTGTTCAGAATTGTTCAAATTGTTCAGAAACTCAATGATACAATGATAAAAATTGCAAATAAAACACAACCACAGAGGAGAGAAAATCTAAACTATTAACATGCATGTAACTAATAATATAATAGAATATAAAATAGAATAGGACATTTTATTAGATGTTAGTATACGTTAATGGAGTCCCACTGTGCCAGCAGATATATGTCAGTTTTCTGTTTCTAATACCAAATCATTAAAACCCCACATATCAGTCAAAGGGATGATATCAGCCTGAGGTATCAATAAACCAATACAAGCTGAGCTCGACTTTAGAGAATGTTCCTCCAGGATGAATCACTAATAAAAACCCTCTCAATTCTTCCACCTAGATCCTACCTCACCCTTTCCAGCAAACACTATATTTACCTGTGTGTCTGTGTGACATTCACTCTTCTATGCTTATAGTTTACTTTGCATTGCCAATTTATTAGGTACACCAACCCTGTATCTGTACTAAATGACCACTATGAGCAGCTCTGTGATAAAACAAACTGTAACCCATTTAACATTGTGTACAGCACCCCAATATCTCATTCATCAATGGCAAGGGATCACTGTAGGGCCATCACTGACCAGAATGTAGGAATATGGATCATTTTCAGCACTGACATGGTACTAGCATGGTAGTGTGTGTGCAACAAAATTAATATATCTCGTTGCATTGGTGTTCCTGTTCTTTTACACAGCTAAGCGTGACTGCCAAAATCATCCGGTCAACAGTGGTCCTGTTTTCAGAAACTGACCACTACTGAAGGACTAGATGACACATGCAAAATTTCCAAGAATAAAAGATTACAGAGGGTTTACACAGTGTTCCAGTGAGGTAGACGTCTAATAAAGAGGTCCGTAAATGTTCACAGAAGGTGAAAACTTCAGCAAAATTGCTGTGTGGTGATATCTGTGACTGCTGTGCTTGGAAAAGTGAAAACATTCCTCTGTGCCTTCTTCTCAGCCTATATTAGGCAACTCAAAATAAAATGTGTTCAGCTCACCCCATTATCCAAATTGAGTGCAGATTTTATTTTACAGCCTTAGAGATGCACACTCAGCCTACTGCTCAATATATGTTTTCCTTGTTGTACTAATTTTCTACCTCGTTTTCTGCCTAATGCTACATTATTTTAAACTTGATCCAGATGTCTGTAGAACTCAAAATAATTGAAATACAACCCTGTGAAAACCTAGAAATGCAGGCTTTCCCCATAATGAATAGCTTAATGTGTTCTATAGAGTTTCGATCAGACACTTCGACCCTGATGCTACAAGTGAGGAGAACAGAATCACAATCTAATTTGGAGTACCAGTCAAGCTGAGTTTAAAAAAATAAAGTCAACAACAGGGCAATCACTAGACTCCAACAGATAAGCATATAACAGATAAGCATTTTTTTAAATGCTTAATGTTCAGTTAACAATCCTTGGGCTAATTTCCAGTAACTACTATGAATTAGACTAAGTCTATGATTATTCCTAGGCATTCAAGAGCTCTCACTCATTCTTTAAATAACTTAAGGACTTCAAGTGCAGCAGCACAATATACGCATCTAAAAAGAACAAAACAAGGAGAAGCAATAAAAAACACCTTGTAAGTTCTGATGTATGCTTCGGTCTTTAAAGGTGGGCAAATAAAATTGGTTTGGTTCATTTATATTTCAATAATAACATACATCAGCAACAGTAACACTGATAACATTACTGTAAAAGAAGTATAGACTGCAAGCACAAAAACAGTCAGCTTTACCTGCTGAATAAACTGATTCACTTTCTCCTAACAACCACCAGCCCCACACCCCACACACATCCGAGGCTGAGAGAGTGCAGAGTCAGTATAATTCATCATGGTGCCCGAGCTGACAGAACTAATGGTGGGAAACCATGGCCAATCACAGGACACTATGTGTGTGTATTTGTTGTATGGGATACATAGTCTGATGTAAGTGATTGCCCTACTTTTTCTAATGCTGAATTATTAAGGACCAAAACCAGCCCCAGTTTTCATGTGCAAGATGTAAAGAGTGGGTTTAAGATGAAAGAATATGCATGTTCTCTTTGCTGTAATGTCTGTAGTTGGCCTTACTTCCTATATTGCTAACATTGATATAGTTCCAAAAAAGGTGTGCGAATTAAACCATATCACAGTCTGTTTTTAAGAACCATACAATACACCCAACATACTAATGATGGAGGCGAAGTATGTAGAGATGCACACAGTTAACTGTTACTTTTCATTTAGTATTTATCACATTCATGAGGGGAGGGCAGTTCCTTACCTGAAAAACGTCACAAAGAACTGTACTAGATCCATGAAGTTACTGTGCTGAGAGAACGCAATCTGAAAGGAAAGGACAGATAGTTCCCCGTTTAAAAAGTGCGTGTCCATGCTTATGTGAACTAACGTTCTTGAAAACACAGGACCAACAGTGCCACCTACTGAAAAGATCTCTCTCACCCTCATATCTCACTTGCTCATTTCTCACAGTGCTGAGATTCGCATCCATGAGACTGAGGGTGTGAGCAGTTAGCGAGATGAAATTTGCAAGAGGGTGGGAAGGAGAATGGGTAGAGAGAAGGGGGCAGGAGAAGAGAGAAAAAGAGAAAGAGAGAGGGGGAAGAAAATCAAACGGAGGAAGAAAGGACAAAAGAAAGACAAAGCAAACAGAAAGAGAAAAGGCTGGACTAAATATCACCATTATTAACTCTCACACACACGTTATAAGTTGTAAAGGGCCTAAAGGGCTGATAAATCCTTCAGTTCTTGATAGACAGTGGATATTTTCTGTCAGCTCTGTGAAACACCTTAAGCAAACCATGGAGGACTTTTATTGCACATCCTCAGGTTTTTCTGATCATGATCAACTATTACACTGACACTCTGTGGCAAAAAGCACAGATAATATAAACAGACTTCAACACTTAACACAATCCAATGCGTAAAATGTCCTCTCTTAAATGGCAAAATGTCATAGCAGGCCAGGGCAAAAGGCAGAACATTCTGAAGCTGATCAGGGACAAAATGATAATTAATCAGACCCAACCACTCCCTGGTTCTACCACAAGCTCAAAGGCTAATAATTTCACTTGTAAACACCAAAGCTGTGGTTCCTTTGCTTCGGTGTCTCTGGGAACATTGTGTGGAACTACAATGTGAAGTACTCCATGGAAAAACTGACTACTGTATGCTAAAGAATAAACTGTGGGATGTGGGGGTGTTATACATTCAAAATGAAGCAATTCTCATCAGCTTGTTATTGTTTTCTCTCTGTAGTACAACATTATTGCACTATTCTGATGACTAATGGCTTAAATGGATTGAGAGTCAATTGCATTATAAAGTCATTTCACTTGGGAGTTATTAGAATCTAGGCTGAAATGCTGATGCTCAAACAATACTGCCAAAAAAGTATTAGGTTAACTTCTGGAAACAAAAGCCCCTAGACAGGAACAAAATGTACAACAACCATCTGTAGCCAGGGCTCCATGAAGGCACAACTGGCATTGCTCTCTCTAGGTGGTTAGGATGGTCTTCCCACTTTATAATCACTCAACACAATGCTTCCCCGTACAGGGGTCTGTCAGCTGATATAAAACAAGAGGCTGTTAGTGTTCTCCTCCAAGTGTGTTGTGCTGTCTAGTGACCCTGCACTGGAAGCAGCTAATAAAAATGCCGTTGCTTTTCAAGGACATGGAGGAATCGTGTGATATCCTCCTAGCTGAACAGTATTGTGTGACTGGGGGAGTCCCTCAGATGGTCCATATTTTTGTAGGAAATATCTTGCTTGGGGGTGTTGTGAATATTTTTCTCTGTTGTTGTAAACCGTGTTTGAAACAACAGAGGAAAAACATGGATCATGTAAGGGACCCTGAGGACCAGTCTGAGAATCACTGATGTAAAACATTTTACATGAGGCAGACAAAATCTTTATGATACACTACAATCTTTTATGAACACATCAAAATATAAAATACTGAAAACCATACTTATACCTAAAACTATTGCATCAAAGCTAACATATGTGTATTGTTACACATATGTACTCCAGCCCTTACTGCATGAAGAGACTCTATTCATACTGCAAAATGTGCCTTTGAATGCAGCCTGCTAACAGTTTGCATGGCCTCAGACAGGCTTTGACAGTTCCTGGGCTACCAGACCGCAGGCCAAGGATCGCAGGCATTTATAAATAAATCGTTTTCACATCATAGTTGAGAATGCAGCATATGCCACTTGCATTCCCAAGAGACATTTACTGCGAAAACTGCTAGTGCAATGTAAAAACTTCACAACAAGCCACCCAGTCTGGCAGCAAAAAGTGCCAGTCAGAACAAGGCTATGCTTTGATTTCACAGCTAGAATAATGCAAGAAAAAGACATGCCAAATCAAGAAAGAAAACAACATATCCGTAAAAGATATTTCTTTGCAAAGGGGAGTAATCAAAAGGAGAAGCCAAATAATAAGCCAAATCATGAAGAAAAAAAACCCAAACATTTATTTTTCTTTGTACATATATATATATATATATATA
>JBBJLS010085962.1:0-23483 GCA_037577275.1 Bryconaethiops microstoma
AGAAAATTATCAGACAGGTTTAATTGATTTCATGCCAGGCCCCAAAAAAAAAGTGTTCCTTTAATTTTTGTGAGCAGAGTGTATATATATATATATATAAACTACCAATCAACAGTTTGGACACACCTTCTCATTCAACGATTTCCATTGTTTTTATTATTGGCTACATTGTAGATTAATATTGAAAACATCACCTAATGACAGCTGACAGCTTTGCACACAGCCTATTTTCAATCAGATTCATGAGGTATCGACCTGAAATGGTATTTAATTAACAGGCGTGCTTTGTCAAGAGTTCATTAGTGGAATTACTTGCCTTCTTAATGTGGGACCATCAGTTGTGATGTGCAGAGGTGGGGTTGGTACACAGTTAGTAATCCTATTCAACTACGGTTCTACTTCACATTACGGCAAGAACCACTTAAAAAAAATAACAGTACTTCATTACCTTATTACCAAACATATTCTGGTTTGTTTAACTTTTTTTTGTTTACTGCATAATTCCATGTGTTCATCATTTTGTTTGTTTACAGTATTAATCTACAATGTAGAAAATAATAACAAAGAAAAAATATTGAATGAGAAGGTGTGTCCAAACTTTTGACTGGTAGTGTGTGTATGTTTGTGTGTGTATATATATATATATATATATATATATGTGTGTGTGTACATATACACACACATTCACCAATTTTCTAAGTAAATATATTTCTGATATGCTATTGACCTGAAATTCTCACCAGATGTTGGCAACAACCCATCCAATCCACACATGCAAAGAAAGCAAACCACAGATGTCCATAAACAAGTTATGTTTAATAAAATGGAATGACACAAAAAAACATTGAACGCGCTTACTGAAATTTATTTGATAATTTGGACAAAACCCTATGTTGGTGATAACAGTTTTAAGACGCCTCCTGTATTCTTCCACACAGTCACCGAAACCTGAAGGTTCCGTGGGCCCCTTCGATGAGCTTTAGTTTTTTCCATAGATTTTCTAAAGGATTCAGGTCAGGTGATTGGCTGGGCCATTCTAGCACCTTTACTTTTTCTCTGAAACCAATTGAGAGTTTCTTTGGCTGTGTGGTTGGGATCTTTGTCTTGCTGAAACATCCACCCTTGTTTCATCTTCATCATCCTGGTAGATGGCAGCAGATTTTTATCAAGGATCTCATCCTCCTTTTATCATCCTTCCTTCAATTATATGAAGCATCCCAGTGCCGTACGCTGAAAACAGCCCCACACCATGATATTCCTACCTCCAAACCTCACTCTTTGTATGGTGTTTTTGGGGTGATATGCAGTACCCTTTGACCTCCAAACATGGTGTGTATTATGGCATCCAAAGAGTTCATCTGACCAGACAATATTATACCAGTATTTCACAGGCTTGTCTAAATGTTGTTCAGCAAACTTTAAACACACTTCAACTCTTCTGATAATTTTTTTTTTTTTTTTTTTTACTCCTCTGCCTGAAATCTTGTGGGGAGCACCTGGTCGTGGCCAGTTCATGGTGAATTGATGTTCTTTTCACTTCTGGACTACGGCCCCAACAGTGCTCACACGAACCTTCAGTAGTTTCGAAATTCTCCTGTAACCAATGCCATCAGTATGTTTTGCAACAATAAGGTTGCAAAGGACTTGAGAGCTCTTTTGTTTGACCCATCATGAGATGTTTCTTATGTGACACCTCAGTAATGAGACACCTTTTTATAGACCATCAGTTTGTACTGAACCAGCTGATATTAATTTGCACTAAGTGGCATATATATATATATAGGTTTGAATTCAGTCCTCTGTAGGTTGATAATTTTCATTACCATCAAACAATGTGGCATCCTTTTATTCCTAACACATTACCCAGTTCATATCAGGATACATAACCAGACTGATCTGTTTTCAGAGTGTTCCTTTAATTTTTGAGCAGTAGGTATATATCTTTGTTGGTTGTCAAAGATTCAAGGTTAGGCCCCCATCCTCTTCATGTATGACAAGACTTGATAGGCCCATTGTTACCAACACCTGGAAACCTAATTGCTAATGTATTATAGTGGAGACAGTTATAATCCTTCACTATAATACATTATAGTGGAGTTACAATCCTCCACTAAAAGGATTTTCCAGTTATTGTTCAACATTGGGGCTGGAGTTTAATCCATTTTCAAAACAAGTAGGTTTTGTCATCATTTCAACCATATACACAGCACACAGTGGAACGAAACTCCAGTAGCACGGTGCAACACAAGAGCAAACCAGAACACCACAAGTGCTGACAGGACAAAAGAGTGTGCAAGAAAAACACAAGCACAAAAAACCAATTAGACATGACAAGGGTCAGTGCAATCAACAATAGCTACAGTCTGGATGAAGACAGTAGTTTGACAGGTACTGTATTCTAGCAACAGAGTTGTGTTTGCAAGAAATACAGAGCAGAATTAAACAGCAATAAATATATGCTGGCCTGAGGGAAGAAACTGTTTCCCCATTCTGGAAGTGGAGGTCCACATGCTATGGAATCTTTTGCCAGGAGGAGGGAAGTGTGTGTGTGAGGGGTGAGTGGGGTCATCCATAATGCTTGTGGCTTTGCAGATGTGATGTAAATGTCCATGACAGAGTGGAGAGAGACCCCGATGATCTTCTCGGCTGTCTTTACAAACCTCTGCAGGGTCTTGCGACCTGAAACGTTACAATTCCCATACCAGGCTGTATTACAGCTGCAGAGAACGCTCTCCGTAGAGCATGGTGAGGATTGGGGGTCGGAGGTGCGCTCTCCTTAGTCCCCGCAGGAAGTAGACTGCTGGGCTTTTTTTTGTGATGGACCTGGTGTTGAGGGTCCACGTGAGATTCTCCGTGATGCAGACACCAAAGAACTTGCAGGACCCAGTTGCAGAGGGAGGTGTTCAGGCCCAGCAGTCTCAGCTTCTCAGTCATATGCTAAGGATTGATGGTATTGAATGCTGAACTGAAGTCTATGAACAGCATTCTCAGTGTCCTATTTGTCCAGATGAGTAAGGGCCTGGTGTAGGGTGGGGGTGATGGCATAATCTGTAGAACAGTTGGGACAGTATGCAAACTGCAGGGGGTCCAGTGAGAGGGCAGTTGTAATTTGATGTGCCTCATGACAAGCATCTCGAAGCACTTCATGATGGGTGCGAGTTCGACAGGATGAGAGTCATTGAGGCAGGACACTGACGACTTTGGCACAGGGATGATGATGATTGTTTTGAAGCATGTTGGAAGGACAGTGGTGCTCAGAGAGATATTGATGTCTGTGAGAACATATGCCAGCTGGTCTGCACATCCTCCGAGTACACAACCAGGAACGTTGTCGCGTTCAGCAGCTTTCCGCAGATTGACTCTAAGCAGTTTTCCACACATCAACCAGGGTCAGACAAAGCGTCCTGTCATGTCATTTTAGGCTTCAAATAGTGCACAGAAGTGGTTCAGCATGTCTGGAAGGGAGGCCTTACTGTCACAGGCAGGTAGAGATGGCCTGGATGCCCTGCCACATGCTCCATACATCCCCACACACATATATATAAATATTTATCTCCCTGAATCCATAAAAAAAAAAAAAAAAAAAAGAGAAAACATGTTGGCCTCACCAGTTAAAATAACACATTTAAGCAACAGGTACATTTTGCAGTATTAGTTAATCACTGCTATAAATGTACATAACAGTAAGATTTCTTGTCATTCTGCTACATACTACATGCAATGTTTGTTGCTTAAATGACATTCTGTTCATTTTATTATTCATGACAATATGTATGTTTTGCACAGTCACTCTGCAACTCAGTAAATGGTTTATGCAGTTTATTTTTCTCTTAATGGGAAAACATGCACTATGCTAATGGGCTGGGTCACAGATAAGGCAGTCTTTGATTAAACTCCAGCACCAATTTTGATCACTGGAAAATCCTTTTAGTGATAGATTATAAATTCACTATAGTACATTGACAATTAAGTTTCCAGGTGTTGGGGTTGCTATCAATGAGCCTATCAGGTCTTGTCATAAATGAAGAGGGTGGGGGCTAAATCTGTGACAACAAACGAAGCATCCATGAAGAAAACCAACACTCGTTTCAAAGGGTAGTGTTCATTTACAAGTGCATTTTGGCCAAACACTTGTAGAACATCAAGCTTATTTTGTAAACATTAAATACTATCTGTAAAGTGGCCCTTTCTAGTCACATGTGAACCACAGCACTGTGTGAGAACAATGTAAAAGTCTTTCTCTGTATTTAACCCATTCACCAAATGAAACAGTGGGCTGCCACGAAGGAGGGGTGCCCAGGGAGCAGTGTGTGGGGATGGTACCTTGCTCAAGGGTACCTCAGTGGTGTCACTAAAAGTCCAGAGATTCAAACCCACAACCTTCTGGTTGCTGTTTGCACACAATTTCGTTGTTCTTAAAGCACAATGACAAAGATTTCTATTTCTATTTGCAGGGGCAACTCCCAACAGGCCACCAGCTGCCACCAAATATTAATTCCTGGATTCTGGCAATAAAACACAATAATCACACTTAATTTTGTTCAAACTTAAAGACTTAGCTAAAAACATACAGTTGGGTAAGGTAGAGCAAGAGATGGCTTTTTCATTAAATTTTAATGGCAAATAAAGAGAAATTGCTGCATGCATTTGATGTACTGCTTTTCTAAAAACAGAAAATAGGACAGACAAAAATGAATAAAAATGCCTCAAAACATCAATGAGTATGAAATATTGAGAATACACAGATTTAACCATTATTTGAGAAATCACTTTAAAAAATAAATAAGAGTCTTTGTAGCTTTGTGTAATAATCAAAAGGAAGACACATTCAGGCTCTGAAATCTTTCAAAAATACCTGAAAACCAACACACAATGTCTTTCAGAAGAAATAAAAATGACTAATTGAGGTGTTTTTTCCTTTTTAAAAGCATAATGAACAAAAATGGGCACAAGCTAAGTACAAATATACTCAATACAGGCAAGTAAAATATTGTATATTCCTATTTACACTTTCACTGTGTTTTTCTCTTGAGGAGGTTTTAAAATATTTACATGACAGCTGAAACATGGAGCCATAACAAAATTGTCCCTGTGCTGCATTCACAAGTAGCACATGGTCTCCTGATCATCATCAGCACTGGTTTGAGTAATGACCATTGCCTTAGCTACTAGAACTGGAGGAGCTGCTGTGTAAAGTGTTAACCTGGATGAAGTCATTGAGACCGTCAAAGCCCTGGCTGAATAGAAATTCCATGTACCAGTTCCAATGTTTTCCAGCCTGAGGACAGAACATCTAGAATAAACATGCTTTCACAAGAATAGCAATGTCAAAGACCTTACAGTGCAGTCACATGAAGCCAAGTAAAAATTAAACATTTCAACAGGTATTCATGCTCTTATCAATAAACTCTTAATTGCATTACCTTTATGGAGGCTAGGTCCACACATTTCTTCCCTGGCCAGCACTGATTGATTTAAAGAAAGAAGCAAGGATAAATACTCATTTTTCTACATACAATCTCAGAACAGAACTGCAATATGGACCAGAAAAGGCACTTGTATTAAATACAATGAATGCCAAGTTTCATGAAGCTCCCATGAATAATAAAATGTGATTCCATATTAATGGCTCTTCCATAAAATACACAGCAATAACACAATCTCTTTATTTAACCTTACAGGCACAATAAGCATTTTACATTCTGCTCAAATTTGTGTACCCATTAGGGTCATGGGAGTTCTTGCATGCATGGCTTCTAAAATGTTGTCTCGATTAATAAAAAGTCTTACTAACTAGCCACACACATTAAGTTTACTGAACATTTTCACAGTTTTATTTATAAGATTACAGAAAAATGCCAGAATTCTGTCTTTTAATAGGGAGAACTATACAATATTCAATGAACTGTGGATAATATAACCAGGACATTAAATAACAAGATAAAACCTTCTGGTTAATATTTGAAATATTTACATAAATATTCACACAAATTAGAATAAAGTAAAAAAAAATGTTACTGAAATGTACAGGGGGTCAATTTACAACGCTCTCTCCCACTCGGCTTACACCGTTAGCCTCGTACTTACGGACTACGCGTGCGAACTAGTTTGGTTGAGTGCAATGTAAGAATACGCAGTAACGCAGTGTATGAGTAAAGGAGTTTTCCTTCTCCTTTTTCTGTGGCTGTTTTGTTTTTATGATTTTACAGCTGTGTTAGGATAGGTTAGGCTAGGGTGTTTTGACTTACAAGGATTATACAAAGTAAGGAGATCACATTTTATCATGCCTATGTACAGGTGCAGTCTGAAGGTATACAATTACTTGTCAGCTCTCACCTACTTAGTCAATCAATGAAAGTCAATCAATTGATCTTATATTATATGTTGATGGATATTTCTCAGCAGTATAGGTACCAAAATGGCCACACCATGATGGACTGCACTGCACTGGTATGACAGCATTATGCACAGCAGCACTGCTTTTTCTTATTTTAACCTTACTAGCCATACTGATAGTTATAGGTATACTGAGATTTTAGCACATCCTTGTGTCAGTGTGTCTCTGACCATAGGGTCACTTTTAGCTGGTTGTTTTTGGTTGATGGATTATTTTCAAATCAGCACTGACACCAGTGTCTGACATAGCTGTGACAAGTGCCATGCGAACGCCAGTGTGACAATGTCATTGTCACTGTTTTACTGCAATTATCAAGCAAATATCAGTGACCACTGGGAAGCGGCTGAAACTGCAAATCAGCAACTACGTTAGAATTACAGTCATTATATTTGAAAGGTTTTTAAAAGGTTTGTGACTGTTTAGTTCATTCTAGACATTGCGCAACCTTTACATAAAAATCTGATTGTCAACAATCAGAAGATTACTCATTAATTATAGACTGTGTTATCTATAAATACGTTATAGCAGCCATTTGTTCACAAATAACTCCAAAACGTTGACAAATACTCACAAAAGGCTTGTTGACACCAGAGGTAACTTCCTGTGACATTTGAAAATATATTCTTGTCTAATCACAGTGAAGGAGCATGCTTCAGTTTATATTCTAATGCAGGTCAGTTTATTACACTAGTGAGTACTGACATTCAGCCTAAAGTGAAGGGATTCTTTCAAAAGTGAATTTAGTTTGTAGCCTGTGATAGCTGACTGTTGACCATGCCATTGGACCTGTTCTCAATATCTCTGTTGCTGTCACAAAACAAGAGTTCAGAGTCACTGCAGTCAAAATCTCAAACTCACCTTCTGGTGAAACTCAATGGCATATTTGAAGAAGGCTGGGTGGTGAACAAGGTCAAAGTGGTTCCAATGCTCAGCCACTCTGGTCTGGGTGAGCAGATGTTCATCAATCTCAATGCCTGTGCCAGGCAAGAATGACTTGGAGTTCCACAGACAGCTCACCATGGCCACTAAACGCTGGTTGAACTCCTCATATATACCACTGCTTATGTGAAATGTTCGCTGCAATGAAAATAAATATTAAATGTATTAAAACACCTCTAACTGACGCCAAGCTGTACTATATTTACTACTCCCATGGAATAAAGAGGCAGTTTTAAGAAGTTTGTGCACTCTGGTTCACACGGTATATGCATAATGCATATTATCAGTACATGCATAAAGCAAAAAAAAAGTTCCATCATTAATTTTTCATTGATTGTACATTTAAAGTGGAATTCAACAACTTACAATTTAATTTATCACAGACCTACAATATGAAAACCTATAAAAAAATTTAAAAAAACTTTAATGACCTACAGGCTTCAAATATTTGTCAGGGGCCTTAAGCAGCAAGAAACCCAGGGTAAATCTCAAATGGCACCGTAACACCTATATGGTGCGCTATGCAACTTATAATATTGAACTGGGCATATGTGGCTGAATCCAAGACAGCTTTGTTTGACGTATTGTATGTATGTATGTATGTATGTATGTATGTATGTATGTGTGAATGAATGAATGAATGAATGTGGACATCTGAGACACTATGTCTTATGTTAATACTACAGTTAACTACATAGGGAGCCACACTTGTGGGCACACCTGCCTCACATCTTACTTCTCCCTCAGCCTGTCACTCAAGACAAACTAGCTTGTTTACATCTTCAGAGCTCAAGGCTGCCCTCTTTTGTTACTTGCAAGTGAAAAAAAGCCTCTCACAAGGAAAGAAGTGACAGGGGTGGCCAAATATCTGTGAACCAAGACAAACAGCTGTTGACGGGCCCCCACATGAGTTTACCAATGCAGGGGTCACTCTTACATACTGAATCTGTAAAGCTACCGATGACCACTTGCCCTCTATTCTGCAGGACATTGCAATCCATTTAGCAAGGGAGTTAGTCAGCTAAGCTTGCTCACTTTGTGTCTGAATGCTTGGTGTGGCTTGACGAGTCCGGGTACTAGCACTAGTGTCAAGGGCTGTGCTAGCTTGGACCGCCGGGTTAGCTGCTTAATGCTTTGCATTGAGGTGATATTTTAAGACTTCATGTACTCTGATGGCACGAAAATTCCTTATTGCATAAATTGCAGAGAACGATCAACCATTCCATCTGGCCGTTTTTATATAAACAAACTTTCCATTCACTGGCACAAACAGCGCATTCTCGTCTCTGTTATTCATTGTGGTGAGAACGGGTCTAAAGTCACAACAGCATGCAATTAATCAGATTTCGTTTTTTTAACACGTTATTTTTTCTGTGGTTAAATGGTTCGAAATAAATGCTTTATTTTGACAACTCGGATTATATATTGTTAGCCAGGGAAACGTGAACGGAAGTTAGAAAAACTATGAACATCTGTAGCTTGACAAACTGTAAACAGTATGTCCTTGCATCAAAGAAACAGCACTGCAGATTATGTAAAACAATTTTTAACAAAACCTGAATAAGCAGGTGTCTTTGTATTCTGTGGGATGTCTATTTCTTTGCTATGCTCTAAGGCCCCTCTAAGACACTATCTGGTGTTTTTCCTCTTTTTTATCATCAGCAGAAAAAATAGAGACTTTATCAAGAGCCTGAAATACCTTAATTACAGATTCTCAAAGCACAGCTTGAAGGTCCTATTAATTCACCCAGTATTAGTGAATAATTCAAAAACAAAATGCTTGCAGTAATAGCTTGGCATTCATGGCATAACTGCACTTTGGTTTTACAATACAATCTCTATTACCTCACTCTGCTGCTCCTGCTTTTTGGCCAAGGTCAGATTTTTTCGGTATCTAAAGGAAAAAGAAGGGGGGTGCATGAAAATTTCATGGTTCACTAACAAATGATCAATATAAACAATCACTGCTCACTGGCACAAAGTATATTTTACAATATTTAGCCATACAATACTCCTAAAAAGTCCTGAAAGCAATTTTCTCTTCATGATATACAATTTTATTTCAAACAGTTCAAAAATTAGCACATATGAATGATCATTCAAGTAAATAAAACAATACATATAGATGTATGAAGCTTTTATTTAAACTAGAAATAAATTCATATAGAACATTCGTATAACTTACCTGTACATAATGTAGCCCAGTCGATCCACAGTAAGCGAATCTGTGGCGAGGAGAGCAGGATAAAACACACCAGCCGGGGGCATGATGACCAGGGGCAAACCATACTTCACAAACATATCACATACCTGAAAACAAGTAACACAAGTGCACTGATTCAAAAGATAATTCAAAAACTCAATTTACATCACAAATTCAACACAAAATTAAGTTTAAAAAATTTCTCAATTGCAAAACAAATTTACACCCATAAAAACTAAAACCATCCAAATATTGACTTGCCGTCTCATAGAAGACAAGGGTTTGGCTGAGAAGCAGGACATGGCAGTTCTCCAGGCGCAGCCCCTCAGCAGCTAGACGTCCCACAAACCGCACAAGTTCTATGACTGTATCCATAAACCCAGACAAGGTCATAGTTCTGGAGGAGAGTAAATGTATTCAAATATTCTCTCATGCACTTTGAGATAACATGACAAGTGAAATAATACAAACTGCAGATAATATGAAACTACAAAATGCTACCTCACAGTTCCAAAATTAAATTTAGTATATGCTAGATGTGCATGTCTTTGCCCATAGGTTGCTGTATGCCCAACCTTAGACAACACAGGCCCAAGGCATGACAAAAAAAGTAAATTATCTCAAATCCATCCTTTTTTCTTTAGACAATAGCCCACCATAAGCTTATCACAGGGGTGTCCAAACCTTTGCAAAGAGGGCCAGATTTGATTAATTGAAAATGTGTGGGGGCCAACCATTCAGCCAGACATTCTTTGAACTATTAGCATTAAATGCAAATTAACTATTGAATGAAATTTTTATTGTAAATGGCATACTTTTCATTTTTAACATAGAACACAAATATATCTAAACCTGTTTTTACTAAAACCTTTGAAGACCACATAAAATGAAGTAAAAGTTCATTTCGGGAAGATTAAACATATCTAGGTTCATTTGAAATATTACATATTCACTATTAAATGCTCACTGTAAACTTCTAAATTCAAAACATGTCAACAGGAAAATAACTCGAACAATTGTCTTAGTCAGAAGTACAAAACATTGAGGGCCTTATATCACTCGTTCTTTCATTTTTTATTTGACAATCAAAAACCAAAAATATGTTTTGATTTTGAATCGGATATCAAAACGAAAAAGGTCATGTTTCATTATGTCAATTTTAGAATTGGACCAAAAATACGAAATGGAAAAACGGTCTGCCAGACCGAATTTGACTAACATTTAATTTGTCTGGTTTATGAGACCCGTTTTGATTGGAAATACTTCAATATCCATTTGTCCTGGAAGCGGCAGCCCTCGCTGTCAATATTCCTTTTTTTTTTTAAGTTACAGCCGCCTTTTAAAAATAGGCTGGAAATGGTCACACAAGGGTCACGCGGGGAGAGTGCATCCACGAACTGCTGCCATCTTCTGGTGAAACATAAAATAGCTTTTCTGTACATGTGTATTTTATACTGTGGTCAACAGTGCTGGCGGGCCGCATTTAATTGATTTTATGACAGAGCCTGCTACCCAGTGGAAAATTGAACATGAGCCGCAATTGGCCCCCGGGTTGGACTTTGGACATGCCCAGTTTAACAAGCAAGATATTCAGGGGCAAAAAAGTACCGTGAATAAAAATAAGTGAACTATCAGCAAGGGTCTCAATGTGAATGTTAAGGATTTGGCTATGTTTGATCATTTGTGTTTTCTTTGATAGGCCTATTGTCCCCAACATCCAAACTAGATTAAGGGGCAAAAAGAGGTACATTAATAGGAGTAGCAGCACAGTATCTGGAAGCCATGTCTGTGTTACCTAGTACAACAGTATGTGGCTGACTGCCTTAACCAACTCTAAAGTTCTTAGTGTCTATTGCACCTGTGAAGGCTAAAATAAATGCTAGTCAACAGAAAACACCATGGAATAACGCCACAGTGGTAATTAATCAGAAGAGACAATGCAATTAAGCCAAGAGTAACTATAAATATGGAAACCTTTGAAAATGTAAAACAGGGCCAGATAGTCTAATCTTAGTTCCAGTGATCACATTAAACCTGTAACTAAATTAGGATTCTGGCTACTCAAAAACACAGCTAAGATCAGAGGCTTTGTGTCAACGGAAGATTTAATGAAACTCATATGCCTTTTTATCTTATGGAGTTGACTATCGCAATGCTCTTTTTGTTTTGCTTCATCCTGAACCCTACTTTTATTCTTTATTGATATGGTTACTTATGGTTCAATGCTAATTGTATCTCTGTAAAACATACTGAATGATCTGTGTATGATAATGTGCTGTTCAAATAAACTTGCTTTACAAAAATTGGTATGGTATGCTAAGACAGATATGAAGCTACTTTCGCTAAATATTAGTATTAGAAGTAGAATCTTTATTTATGTCATCTTGAAGTAGTTAAGACTGACCTACAACACTTGCAGTAACCTATATCATAAATATTAAAATACTGCCAATAGCCCAATAAAATCGTCTGAAGAAAAAGTGAGTTGGGCCACTGACAGTTAGTCTGGTGAGACTTGGTACTCTTGTCACTCTTGCCCAAATACACATACTGTTGATCAAAACAGGTTAAAAACAGGTAAGAGATGTTCTACTGTATGTAACTATTTATTTCATAAATAATTATGAGAAGCATAAATAGTCTGTCAACGGCTCTGTAGACCGCTTTACATTTACATTACGCTTTTATCCAAAGCGACTTCCATTCCCTAACTACAGGGGACAGTCTCCCTGGAGGTAAAGGGTTTTGCTCAGGGACCTAGTGGTGGTGTGCTGAAGGTAGGATTCAAACCCATGACCTCTTGGTCCAGAGGGCAAGTATCCTACCCACTAGGTCACCACCAGCCCGCTTTGATGCATTTCCTACTAAAGCAGTCAAATACAGTTTTGGCCTTGATCTTTATTCGTCCCTCTGCAGTTCACCTCAGCAATGTAATAAGAAAAAAATAAAATACGCAGGCAGTGTGAGGCAATATACTGAGGCAAGGGAAACATCTGCCACACTTCATTACACACAACTCCACAGAGCACGTTCTACAACCCCTGGCAAAAACATCTGGTATAAAATACTACTGCAACTGTGAGGGCTAAAATAAATGTTGGTAAACAGAAAACACCATGGAGTAATGCCACAGTGGTAATTAATCAGAAGAGACAATGCAATTAAGCCAAGAGTAAATGACATTTTTAAAGAAAGTTTCTATATTTATAATTAAACAGGGCCAGATAGTCTAATTTCTCTAAATATTAATAATAAGAACCGAAACAACACTCATGTTCTTTTTGCCATGGTAGATAGGCTAACAAAATCCCATACATGGTTATTTCGAGAGTTCGCATCAGCTAAAATATGTAATGAGTATATTTTTTCCATCGGAAAGTTCCATCCAGTCAAGCAGTGACACAACAAAGTCTTTAGTAACATTCCCAATCTCAGAATTTACTGCTAATTATGGAGAAAGCTGCATCTGAAGCCATCTACTTGCTGACTTGAATCTCTACTCACAATCTTCTTAAAGTGTTTTAGCTGGATCACATTTAAAATTCGAAAAACTGAATGGCTCACTTCTCTCAGGGATATTTCCAGCATCACTAAAGACAGAAGAGAGGAATCTCCTCCTGAAAAAGGGAAACCTGGATTCCTTCACATTTAACAATTATAGGCCTGTTTCAAATATTTAATTCATAGGCAAGGTCACTGAGAAAGTGTTTTTCAACCAAACTAGTAATCAGTAATTGAATTCAAATGGCTATTTCGATGACTTTCAGTAAGGTGTCTGTAAACAACATAGCACTGAAACAGCTCTGATAGGTCTATTAAATGACATTCATCTAAATACAGACTCAGGTAAGAGAACTGGAAGAAGTACTGCTAGATTTTAGTGCAGCACAAAATACTGCTGGACAGATACGAAATTTGGGTATCATTACTCTTGGTGGCTTGTTATTCAGGCGTTTTACTTTGCAGCAAAAAAAAAAAAACCCTCCCAAAAACAAAATCACAGATATGACACAATACAACTGTAACAGCTGAACATTCTGGCTTTATAAAACATACTTCAAAAAACAGATGAAATTGTAATTAATGGCACATGCATCAAATTTTAACGCTGTTGTCCATTATCCCCTAAGCCTCTAGTAATGATACCACACAAAAGCACACACCTACCATTTTCATCTTTTTTGCACCATGAATCAAATGGCTTGTCATTATCACCCATCTCCACTTATTCTTTACCGTTTTGTCGATGTCCGACACATCTCTGCATTCCTTTAACAGAATCGCGTCCATGCTGGCAAAATCGAAAGCGATCTAACGCGCAAGTGATGCCAATCAAAGGGCCTCTGTTCTGTAAAATATGGCTTTACGGACTATTTATATAGCCACATTCACAAATAGCCTAAACTCATTTTAAAGCAGGCTGAATACTGTATAGCTTTGCTGCAGGAGGACAACACTCGCTGTGGGATGTCAGTCACGACTCAGGTCCGTCAAGATGGATTTCAAAGGATGTTTAATGCCCATTTAAACTTGCATATGTAAAACAATGTATGACGTATGGTTCTGTAACAAATAAAGGAAGAAATTACTTCTGTGCTTATGTTAAACAGATGTTGGATGGGCTAAATGCTTTCTGTAAATCTAGAATAATAAACTGTAATTATTCAATAGGTTCAGGACTCAAGTTTTGTTCATCTGAACATACTCCTCAAATAAGAGCAAAGTACCTGAATATATAGTATGGCCATGAATAGTTAGCCCCTTTACTTTGTCTCTTTAGCGTACTGTCGTTACTAGCAGTGTACAGGCTAACACAACAGCGCCATATGAACTAGGTACTTACAGCCGGTAATGATGCGAACACATACAGTAAAGAGCTGAGACAGCACTGTCAGGATCTAAAGTGAACAGGGTAAGTTGGAACATAACTACAAGCTCCCAAGCACACTGTTCCCCGTCTCTCTCTGCTTCTCTCACACGCACAGCCCTTTGCACGCACCAGTGCTCTCTTTACAATACAGGTGCCTTTCTAACGCTTTTAAACCAAGTGAAGCAGGGGACTGCCAGGAGTGTGGGCATGGCACCTTGCTCAATGGTACCTCAGTGCTGAGACACTAGGAGTGTTGGGATTCAAACCCACAAACTTCTGATTGCAGGGGCAACGCCCTAACCACTAGGCCACCAGCTGCCCTAAAATGCTTGGCCATGTGTTTGCCTTTTACAACCTTCCCACTTCGTACTTGCTCCAAATTTTAGACACAGCTGACTGGGAACAACCTACATCTTTTGCCACCATCTTTTTTCAATGAGTCTTTTAATCCTTTCCATTGTTTCAACTGACAGCTCTCTTGTTGGGGTCATGTTTCTTGACGCTCAGCCAGGTGCAACAGCTCATTAAGGTCTGCAAGCACTCTCTTAACTGCATACTAATTTGCATAATTAAACTGGCACAGGTATTTGTTATAGAAATGCAAATTACAAGGTGACCGCATATTTTTTTCCTAATCATTGAGTGATTCCATAATTTTTTTCTGTACTTTATCGTAAAAAAGATGTGCCATAAATTACAACCATTTCAAGATTTTTGAGGTATGTTTTACAAAGCCAGAATGTTCAACTGTTAAATACAATTGTTGTGTCATATCTGTGATTTGCTGTTTTGCTACAACATAAAATAACTAAATGACCGCCTCCAAGAGTAGTGATTACAAATTTTTTCCCAGCGGTTATAGATATCGAAAGAATTTGACCAAGACTGACAGATTTCAATATTTCATAAATTAACACCACCTCTGAGGTAAGAGCAGCTGTAACTAAATGCTTTAGAGATCAATCCCTGCACTGTAGTCTCAATACTAACTGAATAACATTAAAAGTGGTTTTCAACAAAATTGCAATTACAAACAAGATCTCTGCAACCAGATTGCCTGCGGTACTTCCTTAGCCAAGTTCAAAATCTGTACATGCTCTGTAGTAAACTGTTTACTTTGCTAATAATCAAACTAATTAAATCCATATGGTACAATCAAATGTATGGTGTTGAGATGTGCAGAATTCCTAAAAAATAATGTACTAGAATTGGCCTCATCAAATGGCCGATCTTAGCTCTGAAACAATTTAGACCCACTTTATACCTGGTCATTTCATGCATCTTGAGTATCAGGATTATTGCTGGATGAGAAAAGACATCCACTGAAAGACATCTACCAAAATCTCTGCTACAAGGGCCTGAAACATGATAAGACAATTCCTCCCATTACATAGACTCTTTCTTCTACTGTCTGGAAAATGGTTTCGAAACATCCACTCTGGTTCTGCCAGACTGTGTAACAGCTCAAGTCATTAGAATTCCTAATGCACATAACTGTTTAATCTCTGTCTAACCATGAGTCACTCTAGTGCCCTACTTCACATATACTTTTCCCATATTTGACTCACTGTACTTTACCTTACTGCCTGTTACAACAGGCACTGTTATGTTTTGTTATGTAATAACTATATAACATTTACTCCAAAGCTGCAATCATCATCTGTCTGTGTTATATGACACTAACTGAGTGCCAACACTTCTTTATACTAGGTATATTTATTTTGAATTCTATAATTAGAAATTACCTCACTATAGTGTTACATTGTCTATGTATAGTATTGTCTGTGTTGTGCCCATAATTTGTCGTATGTTGCAAAGTGGTCCATGGAGAAATGTCTTGTCTCACTATGCAAAATCCCTCCTAGTAATATGACAATACTTCCCCAGGAGATGTGCTTATGTAGAAGAGCCTATCAATCAGACTTGTAATATCATACTAACACTAGATTGGATATCTGATGACCATTCATATGTAGTACTTGCTCCTCCTTCATTATATAGTCACATGCAGCAACCAGGTGTAATTGGTGTCTCAGTACTTACTAGAAATGAGGGCCTCTGTAAAAGAAATACACGGTAAGATGAACCTCACATTTTGTCAGGCAAGGAAAAAGTTTATTTTAGGGAAGCTTACACTGTGCTGTTGCTGTTGAGGCTGATGTCCAAGCCATCCTCTAGAGTGCTGACTGAATGCCAGGTCAGCCACTTCACCAACATGTTGTTCAGACATTCGATGACACTACACTGTGAGGAAGGACAATGAAGCAGAACACCTTCATATAAAGACCAGAGAGGAATCAAAAGCTCTGAAATCCCATACATACCACGATAATGTTATAGGTTTTACAATTTTAACACCACAGAAGGCATGGGCATATACCATCTTGCATATCTGCTGAAGTTCTCACATTAGACCTGACAGACAGTACCAGAAAATATATAGGAAAAAAAACCTGAAAGGACAAATACCTACCTTAAAGAACACAGAAGAGGTGAAGTAGAGTTGCATCAGTGGTTCAAAGACAAGAATTTTGATATCTGTAGATGTTGTACGGAAAACATACTCAAGCTGTTCACACCATAATCATACATATGGTAAATTAGAACTGCATTAAAAAGGTATTTTGAAGTCAGAAAGACCTACAGGAGTCAAAACACACTTATGAGACTTTAATTGGACACCTGCCCAGCATCTGTTTCAAGTCCAGCCAACCACAGTGATGATAAATACCCCAGCAGGGGAAAGAGACCATTTTACAGTACTGAGCCTATGTTGACCTTCAAGAAGTTAAATACCCTAATTTTCTGAATTGTTGGAAACACTACAGAGATTGTTGAAGGCTGCATACAATAAGCTCCAAACTGCTGAAATTACCAAAACCCTTTGCCACAGATATAAAATATGCCTTGCAGTCAAGAGCAAAAGGCTGCATGCAATAGCAGAGAGCAGGCTTTGAAGTAACAGTAACAACGCACTCACAGTGGCTGGGCATCAGGGGGATGTGACTGAGCAGATCCAAGATGTGGGTCCGCAGCAGTGAGCCATCCCACATACTTAGGAACTTATAGAGGAAGCGTTCAGCACTGAAGAAACCCTCCTGACAAACACACACAGTATAAAGACAGACCTGTCTGAATTCGGTTATCATTGTTAATGTGGTCTGACAGATGCACTAAAAAAGGGAAGGGAAAGACTGATGGAAAAGAAAAAGGGCCTTAATGTGGTTCGGGCCGGGGGGGATACACAAATATTAGCTGCTAACTGCCTTATAAAGCATTGTCAAGTCGAGGAGCGGGGCGGGGCGGGGCACACAGTATGAAGTTAACTCAAATTAGGTGCGCATTTGCGCTGTGAATATTGAAAACTGTTGCGCATTTGCGTACCACATATGACAAATTGTCATTGCGTATCACTTATGTCAATCCCTGGTTATATGGCTGTATTACGTCTCAACTTCACAGCTAAACCTAACTATTCCTATCTTAAAAACAGTATATTTGCCAGGAAGGTCCTACAAAGTCACACCTGGAGGAACTGTTGTGAGGAGAGGATAGTGCTAAGGAATCCTGAGGCTTCGGCTAGGTTGTCCAAGCCACCAGCTGGAGGGCACAGCAAGAATTCTATTCAAAGTAAAGAAAAATTCACATTACTACAGCCAAGTCATTTCAGGAAATTAAAAAAATCTTTGCCCAGATTACAGCACAATGGCAGCAGAAGCAAATACAACGCTGCCTGGTGTAAAAATATTTTAAGTTTTGTTCATCTGAGAAGCTTAGAAAGACAAGCTTGGGCATTTTTACCTTCCTGTAATGCGTGTCCAAGCCAAAAGTTGAGGCGCAGAAAGGCAGACTCCTCCTGTACACAGTCCAGATAGTGGAGGGCTAGAGTGGACCCCAAGAGAGAACCCATTTGGGCTGGCAGCTAAAACGAAGAAGAAAAAAAAAAGAAGAAAAAAGCCCTGAGCATCGAGAGAAAGCATCTCCAAACACACTGCAGTGCACTCAAGAAGCATACTGTAATGACGGCCATCAAGTTCTAAAACACATATTCTATTTTCAGTTGTCTGGAATAGCTTACATTTACAGCTATCGACATAGACAGCAATACTGGACATGCAAATGATAACTACAAATTTCATGTTCCATAATATTCAGATATTATTCTCAGCATTGTAATTTGTCGTTGTGTGAACAGCTGCTTCTCAATATGGGGATACAGTGAGATTGTCAACGGACACGGCTCAGTCCTTCCATAATTAAAGCGCAAATGTATCACTCATCAGAGTAACCGACTAGCTTTAATGACGGTGGAGCTGAGGCAGGAAGTAATCAAAGATCCTTTGCCGTAGCAATGACTGAGTTTTGTTTTAGTGCATAGTTTTCCGATCTGAAGGATGTGTTAATTCTTACTTTGCTAAACATCAGTCTCAACAATCAGAGATGAAAGCGCTGTCAAGCCACATTCCAGGCAAAATTTATCTACCATGAAGTATAACTGTCTAAAGACCTATTGAGGTTTACCAGGTCCATGGGTCTGCCGGACAAATACTATTTGTGAGCAACCCACTGTAAATGTGCACTTCTTGGTACCACTTTCTCTTGTTGTTGAAGCATCTAAAAAATGTAAATTTAAGAAAAAAAAAACATTTACAAAAATAGCCCTTAATAGAAGTGAAAAAATAGCTGACTAAAATGTTAACACAGTCAAACTTTATACACTTAAACATAAATATATATGAAAAGAAAAAAGGTACCGCACTGTCGTCACTCCACTGATAACAGAGCTCCACCATGAGACCAAAGAATGTAACTGCAGCTTAAATATGTAACTGCACTGGTTAAGGTAGCTTTTCATTTTCAAATGTCCAACAGATTCAAACTTCCTTAACTTCTGTCAGTGCAGACTTTTAAAATGAAAGGTGCATCACCAGCTGCAAGTAACACCGTAACTTGGTATCATTAGGATTTTACTAATACTGCTTATCAAAACTAATACACCTATTGGTATTACCTGCTACGAACTGGTGCAAAAAAAAAAGGACATCACATAAAAAGATGTGGAAAGATTCAGAACTTATTACTAAATCGTTTCCTGTATATATAACAAATGAGGAACATCTACAACAAATGATGTGCAACAAGTGATGTGCAGTGTCGCTTCTGTCCCTCCCACTGATCCAATCTAGCATCAACCATTTGAAAATGCCATGTATGTTAGAATGCAAGATCACTGTCTAAATACCGAGAGCAACACGGTCCTGGCACTAATGAATATTTCGATTTTGACAAGTCGGAAAATGGTATCAATTTAGTACCAGTTCTTAAAACCCATAACGACTAACTGCAACTCAGGAAGCGCTATGGAATTTTGGAACCCCATTTTACACTACAAATTTAAAAACAATCAGTAAATCACCAAACAGTATCGTGGCTCTTGACATAAGCTGACTGAGTGCATTTGCTCCAAACCCAGCCCTTCCATGTAATTTATAAATCAATTAGTTGGCGCTCGGATATATTTTGTGCTTTTATCCAATAAGACAAACACCATACAAGCAAAGCATACAAGCCATCACTGTAGGGGGGAGAAATCAAATAAGTCAGCTTGAAACTGATGAAATTAATGTTAAGGTGATGTTGAGTTTTAAGTAATCTCAAATATTTGTTTGTGGTTTCAAGGATCAAGATAGTTGCAAGTGTTGCTTTTTAGTTCTACAGTATATATAATTCATTTTTTAAAAACCAAACTAGCATGTCATTGGACAGCGCTGACATTTTGTTATCTACGTCTTGCCAGGCCTTGCCTATGGCTCATTAAATTTGTACTGAAAACTTAGCAAATTAGGAATCCAGTAGCAAACATACATGGGAAAACTGCTCTACCATAGACTAATATCTAATTTCAAGACCGCTAAGCACCTCTGAGATACCCTTGAGCAAGGTACTGTCCCCATTCGCTGTGTTCCTGGCTGCCCGCTACTGCACTTGGTAAATGGGTTACATGAAGAGGAAGAATTTCGTGCCGTTCACACTGTGCGCTGTGGTGTGTTCACGTATGACAGAATAACCACTTTACACATAACCACCTCCAATGATCCATACTTTTTCAAATCCAGGTGGAGCTACACTACAATATGCTTTTCAAGGCATACCGTGTTATTGCCACAAAGAACTCTAAACAATTTACATATTTAATTACAAAAAGGACATAACTAGTCCTGTTTTATTCAACTATTTTGGTAATACACTCTACAAACACTCATGCCCAAATAAATAACAGCTTAATATGGCCACGAATTTCAAAAAGTGGTAAATCAAGCATTTTAGCTTGCAACAATCACATAAAAACAGCCACAAAACCTGTTCAGTATATATCTAAAGAACAAAGGGTAACTGCTATAAGGGAATGTTTTCCAGGAAAGGATTAATCCTAGTCCTGGACAACATTTTCCTTTCTATGGATTATGCATTGCCAGCAATATTCAGTGCATCACAGCTATAATGCAAAGTTGATTCTTGTATAATTGCACACAAATGTGCAAAGTGCTAGATGATTTGAAGGTTTAACCTTCAGTGTCAACAATTCTGAATAATGATACGATTGTTAATACTGTGATCAACAACTTTGTGGCTTAATCGCACCTTTGTGCGTAGCCTTCCAGATTCATATACAACCTGTCAGTAACAGAGAATGTGAGAACAATTACTAATGCATGTCAAAAACATTTGACTATCAGCAAACATTACAAGAAACTATTCACTGCCACCTTGTGGACAAATTCTAAAAAATGCATATTTTTACAGAAGTTGGACTGTAGACTTCAGTCCGGGTGGGTCAGTGTTCAGCACAGTTTGGGATTTCCCTGGGTGACACTGCCCAAAAATGTATAGAAATAAATAGATGAGCGGCTTCATATCTAAATAACCAGAACTAATTGTTGCTTAATGATTACATATGTAGCTGTTCAGTGATGTATTAGTCCTGACAATTACCATAACATGCTCAGAAAAGTATGTTGACATACTGGAACATATTGATGAAATTTATCACAATAACAATACATCCTGTCATATTGCCCAGCCCTAAAGACGTATATTACATACATCAGCATATAAAAAGGCATATTGCAAATGTTGAAAAATGAACACTTGAAATGAACCGTTGAAAAAGACTCAATGGAGCAGCACCCAATTCATTTCCTATGAGTGATAAATGTGTCACATGACCATGTTTGTTCAGTATTACCTCTATGTTATGGATGTTCTGCAACAGCTCGGTAAAGCAGCACAATTCCTGCAAACTGAAGACTTTCCTTTCTGAGCTGGTGTCAAATGCTGGGCTCAGAGCCGGGACCTCCATATGATGCAGTTTCTGTAATTGGTCACATACATAGCATGGATATAATTTCACTTGGTACATTACTTTTTAGAAGCAAAACAAAGCAAAGTAATTGCATGATTAAACTTGATCATCTTCTAAGATGAAAACTGGTGTGATATATGACATCAAAAAGATAAAAAGCCTAGAAAGCAGAACCAACACACAGTTAGGTCCATAAGTATTTGGACAATGATACAGTTAAATTTTCTCTCTGTATGCCACCACAGTGGATTCGAAATTCATCAAGATGTGACAGACATACAGACATTCAGCTGTAATTTAAGGGATTTAACAACTGTTTTCAGAGACTCAAAAGTAATTGGAGATGTAACTGACAAGCAGTTTCATGTCTAGTTGTGGCCAAATCACTAGTAACACTTTAGACCAGGAAAGCCAGATTAAATTAAAGCTGAAAGTCTATACTTGTCACATCTTGACGGTTTAATTTCAACTCCATTGTAGTGGTATACAAAGGGAAAATGACAAAAATGGCATCAATATCCAAATACTTAGAGATCTAACTGTATATGCTAACATATATGTAACTGCTTGTGATGTGTTACTAAAGCTTTAGCTATTTAGGAATTTGGTTTTCAGGGTTTATGATATTTAATACAATTCAAGTGGTTAATACTTATTTGTTAAATTGATGTGGCCATATAACACTGCTGAAGCGCAAAATATATTTTTAAACATGTATAGCTTTAAAAACATTCCAAACAAAAAAGTGGGGGAAAAAAATTAATTTACCCTACATTTTATTGGAAAAAAACAAAAACAAAACAAAGAAATATGTTGAAACTGATATATATGAAACTGTTCATTTTGAATCTGATGCCAGCAGGAAAAAAAAAGAGGAAAAGTCACAACTAATCAAAAAAAGTCACAACTAATCAGGTTAACTGGCAACAGGTCAGTAAAATTATGGGTTATGAAAGATGCATCCCATACAGGCAGAGTCTCTTAGAATTTAAGAGGGGGAAAGGTTCACTGCTCTGTGAAAGACTGTGCAGGCAAAAAGTGCAACAGAAGACAAACACTCCTAACAACTGGCGAACAATATGCAAATACTGGTGTTTTAGACCCTGAGGTGATATCACTACTCACCCGCGAGCACATTTGCCGTCGCGACCCAGCTGGGGGCACCCGGAGGACGCGCGAGCGGAGACAAGGCCGAAGGGCTGGGGTGCAAGTCAGAGTGAAACGCCGCGAACTACGACCACCAATCCCCAGCGGGGAAGAAACAAGGGGGTGGCGTGTGCTTTCTCGTCAACAACTCGTGGTGCACGAACGTGGAAATAATTTCCTGGAACTGCACTCCGGACCTCGAGTACCTGCTGATAAAGTGCTGGCCGTTCTACCTGCCCAGAGAGATCAGTGCGGTGTTTCTGACGGCGGTCTATATTCCACCACAGGGGAACACAACGCGCTCTGAGTGAACTCTACAAAGTAATCACCAGCCACGAGAATGTGTAGCCGAACGGCCTGTTCATTGTCTCTGGGGACTTTAACAGGGCAAATTTTAAGAGTGTGTACCCAAAATACCATCAGCATGTCTCCCGCCCCACTCGAGGAGCCAACACTCTCGAACACTGCTATACAGAACATCAGGGGGCATACCGCTCTCTGCCTGGCGAGCACCTGGGCGCCTCAGATCACAGCGCAGTGCTGCTGCTGCCTGCCTACAAGCAGG
>JBBJLS010085977.1:0-23480 GCA_037577275.1 Bryconaethiops microstoma
CAGGGAGACTGTCCCCTGTAGTTAAGAAATGGAAGTCGCTTTGGATAAAAGCGTCTGCTAAATGCCGTAAATGTAAAAAATATAAATGTCCTGATTCGATACTTCGAATTTTCCTGTTTTTAAGGGCCGTTCAGTTAAGTGTCCCAGAAGTATCAATTATACACTCTGGTGTATTTATGGCGATGACTGTAACACACCTTTTAGTGTTATATATTTTTTCCTCCTTGCTGTGCCAGAGCTACACAATATAGAGAAAATATTAATATTGTGATTATACTGCCACATATTGACATGCGTTGCAATATATTAAAGGGCCCATATCATCACTTTTCTGGAATTAAGAGGCGTAGCATATGTAAATATGGCTAAAGTTTCAAAATGTTAATTAATTCCCAACATCCCTTCAGTCAATATTTAAAAAAAAAAAGCATTTTCAAATCAGTGGGTTTCCTTATCTCCTTATTCGGCGTACAGCAGTTTAGTCCCGCCCATTCAGGCTGAAGTTCTGAGGAATGTTTCAGCCCTTTTAAATGAGCTGTAATACAAGGCAGCCAATCAGAAAATCATACATCAGTCTTAAAGGTACAGTAACAAAAACAGCCTGTTTAAAACACGCAGGTCGGAAAATGGTGTAAGAATAGATTATGAATTATATTTAGGCACATAAACACCCACAAACATAATGGGGAAAAAATGAAACAGGAAAATGTTATTGTTCACCTCTGCTGTGTCTATATTTAAATGAGTTAAGGACAGTAGACCAGCTGTTTGAATCGCATTTATTTAACAGCGTTACATATGCATGACCTCGTTGCGTCAGGTGCGTGACCGCGTCGCATGACCGGCATAACTGTGCTGCATTACATGTCTCTGTCAGCAGAGAGACTGAAGGCCTTTTCAGATGTCATGAGGGGGAAAAAAAGCCTTTAAATAGGCTCAGAGTCCATGACTGATCTGTGTGCAGTTCAGGTTTTCACCTTAAAGCTCCTGAGAGATATCACTTAAGTCATTTAGTGTTTATGTACCAGAATTGGTCCTACATGACCATTTCCCAACCTCTTTTTAATCCATTACAATTAAACAGGTTATCTGTTACTGTGCCTTTAAGACTAATATTTAAATAAGCCCTGTTCTGATTGGCTGCCCTGTGTCTGCCTCATTCAAAAAGCAGTCCAGACTAAAAAGCAGCTGTCAGTACAGTGGGTGGATTTTATTTATTTTATTATTATAATATTAATTATATGTGTGTGTGTGTGTGTGTGTGTGTGTGTGTGTGTGTGTGTGTGTGTGTGTGTGATTAGGAAATGTTTGATTAGGAAATGTTTACAGGCTACATCAGACTCTTATGTTAGAGAAATCAGAATCAGTTGGGGCCCTTTAACACAGGCCTCTCAGAATTGTGTCCTAAAAGCCTGACTGACTGTGCAGATCTGTTTCCTTGCTGCAGCGCACACACACACACACCAGAAACGACCTGAACATTGAGAGCTGTATTAAATTCTATAAAATCTTCCTTCAGATCTTTGTTTTTGTTCCCCTCGTGACATCACTTCTCTATGTCTGGCCTTTAGTTTTGATGCCAGTGTTGTAACTAATTGACCCAAAAGCCAAACCACATTAGAGGAAAATAAATGAAACCTTTTAAAAATATAATTTGTTTAAAACTGAATTTTCGTGATGGAGACAGCAGTTATGAAAATGTTTTTGGGGAACAGCCTCTCTCTCTCTTTGTTTCTCATTCTCTCTCTCTCTCTCATTCTATCTCATAAAATTGGTTGTTTTTTCTTCTGAAGCAGTGTTATAATGGCAGGTTCTATTATTGTAAATTGTATTTCTGGTGTGTGTGAAGAGAGAGATTCTGCTGAAACTCTTCTGCTTGCTCGTGTGATGAGTTCAGGAGAGCTGGACACTTAAGAGCTAATTCATCATCTCTCTCTTCCCTGGACTGACAAGCTGTTTGGGGTCACTTAGGGACAAAGAGCTGCACGATATGGATAAAACACCAGCTTATGATTCACCTGTTGCTTGTGATTCACCTTAATGAAAAGATTGAAGTCTTTAAATTGTCCAGCCATCGCAAATAATTTTGGCCATATCAGCGCAAGCATCATTTAGGCCAAAATTATTTACTACTGCTGGATCATATGAAGACCCTAGTTCATGGAAACGCCCACAGAAACTGAAGCTGAACAGTTCTGAGGTGGTATTGGTCAGGATGCCAATATATCATCTGCTAATTGTATCCACTGATATCCGTCTCTCTAATACTGATATCACAGAAGGCATCTAACCGATCACAGTGTTTCTGACAGGGTGACCAATCACAGCTCCAGAATCCATGCATGAATGGGTGGGGCTGAACTGCTGTAGCCAGAATAAGGAGTCATGCTGTTTTTGTAGCTTATTTTTCATGTATGGAATGGGAGAGTAAATGTACCATTGGAAACAATATTTACAGACTTTAAGCCCTTTTAATTCCAGAAAAGAGATGCAGTAGACCTATTAATATCTTGAAAAGCATCACAATCACAATATGTAGCAATAAAATGGCAATACTGATATTGTGTTCATATTGTGCAGTTCTAGCACACAATTTCATCAAAATGTTGCAATGATCAATATTGCCAGTAAAACAAACAATATATTATCCAGATCTTTGAAAGTAGTGCAGTTTAAAAGGAAAATGAGCTGATTACACATATAGATGCTTTAGTAAGGAACGCTCTCTCTCTCTCTCACACACACACACACACACACACACACACACACACACACTCATACAGATAGTAAAACAGCTGTATTACCATCACAAAGATGTACCATAATGCCTGTGTGTGTGGCATAAATTGTGTGTGTGTGAGAGAGAGAGATCTGCATGAAGTGCGAACGGCAGGTTCTTGAGGGCAAAAGTGGTCTTTTATCTTCTCTGTTTTAAGTGCTTTGAGTGTAAATGTTAAGTACTTTAAAGGGGAAAACAGACGGAGCATTTGGTGGCACATAATCTGCCTCATAAAAGTGGAGACACCTCTGTTTGAATTATTCAGTGATGTTCTGTTGATTACAAGGGTTCAAAACACTGGAAATTACTGGGATACTTTTACCAGGTTCTGCATCGTTCACACATGCAGGACACTTGCCGTAAAAGCCATAAAAATCCCATTTAACAGGAGGTGATTTCCTCAGCATGGACAGCCAACAGCACCTTCATTTTTTAATTTACATTTCTGTAAATGTAATCATTTTCTACTCTTTGTTTTAAGTATGTCTGATGTTCTCTTGTAATAACATTTTGAAAGAGTGGGATATCTTTTTTTTTTTCTTTCTTTTTTTTTCTAAAAAAAACTAGAAGCAGAAATTTCCTTACTCAAACTGCAGAATGGGCTATTTTTGGCCAATTGCAAACAATGCAGTTGCATTAAAACCTTGATATTATGGTAAAATATTCTGGATGATGAACCTTACAATAATTTTGCATTGCGATATCTGTCATTTTCCCAGCTTTAATATTAAAATTAACGCAAATAGTCATCTGAAGTCTGTTACTGACAGAACGTTCTCATTTGTATAAAAATGTATTGAAAATTGAATTGTCCCTGCACTTTAGTTAAGTGTAATTGGTGTTTTGTTTTACTCTCTGTCTGCAGGAGTGGCGGATGGCGTGGGCGGGTGGAGGGATTATGGCGTGGATCCATCTCAGTTCTCAGCCACTTTAATGCGGACTTGTGAGCGGCTGGTGAAGGAGGGCCGCTTCACCCCCACCAGCCCGGTGGGCATCCTCACCTCTGCCTACTACGAGCTTCTGCAGAACAAAGTACCCCTACTGGGTAAGAATCTAACACACACACGCACACAGTCCACCCCACAGTAACAAGAAGCAGCATATGGTGACTCACTTCCACATGGCTTAGTTTAATAAATAAGTAAAATGTCTGAAGTGTGTGTGCGTCCGTCCGTCTCAAACAAAGCCTCATGGCTATGTCTATCCCATAGACAGGATTTAATAGATAACTCAGTTTGTATTGCTTCCCGTAGGAAGTCAGAGACAGCCCTTAATCTGTTTCATTATTAAAGGTTAAAGGAATCGTTCAGTAAAAATTCAAATTTGCAGAAATTTGCCCCAAATGTTAACATGTTTGGTAACAAGAATAATAAAAAGTACAGTATAAAGTCAAAAGAGAACTCTAGAAAGTATTCTGAAAATGCTTAGTACTCTACTATATGCTAGTGCACTCTACTGTATACACAATGTTGTCAGTAAGAAGTGGATATAAATGGAATAGATATGTAAATAAAATTACTGCGGAAATAGTTTACTATAAATAAAATAATTACTGCTGAAATAGTTTATTTTAAAAAAGTTACTGGTGAAATGGTTTACCATAAGTAAAATTACTGCAAAAATAATTTACTACGTCTTTTACTGAAGCTGGGAGGCTGATGTAGCTAACAGGTACTGGAAATGTGTGAACTGCAGTTCGGCTGCGTTTGTAATGAGAGGAGAATTAGATTTTTTGCCAGACCTGCACTTCAGTACCGAAAAGCCTTCCTGACCAAAGCAGACTGCACAGAATGTCCTTCAGGGCTGATGCAGCAGAGTCCGCATTGTCATAAAAGCGAATAGGCAGAGTGGCTGAAGGGCAGCCAGAGGCAGCAGGGCTGGTATTCTTGGCTGGTCAGTTTGTGACAGTACATTTTTATGAGGGAAATCTGAGCTACATGAAGCAATATGTAACTCAGAGCCTCAGTAACTGGGCTGTCCAACCAACGTGAGTGTCTTTGCCCTGCATACATGAATCTTTTACACTGTTCGCTCATGTTGTCTGTATCCTCTTTGACTTTAACACATACTAACACGGACCAAGACTGCACAGTAACGCGCATTAAATTTAGGACATTAATGGTGATCTCTTTTAATTACTTGGTGCAAATTGGTTCCATAATGGCATCGTTTATGCTCACTATAGTGCTGCAGGAATCACCACAACACTGATGGAATCTCATAGACTGGTGGCATTGCACTTTAGATCAGAAGCAGAAATGACAACACATGTGACTTTACACACATCCTGCACGTTTTACTATGCAGGATTAAGAATATGTACTGTGCTGTGCAAAGTCTGGAGAATGAGCCACTCCTCGTTTCTTCCAGAGACCCAGACTTTTTGGTATTTTTTTATGTAAATATAAATAAATGACGAGTGACTGTATATAAATAAATGACGAGTGCTCTCTTTAAAATTATGATTTTGGAGAATCGTCCCATGTGTTGCCCCAATTCGCAAGCACCTTTACTGGTTAAAAAGTAAGACTCAGCTGTGGAAACACTGTGATTGGTTGGAGGCTCATTTGCATATTACAGCCTTCTGTGATACCAGCAATGCAGAGACCGATATTGTGATAAAGACTAGCAGACGATATATTGTGCAGCCCAGTGCTGCACACCAGCCGTCCAAGACTAGTGTTGGGGATCTTGGTGTTGCAGCATGGTCTCTTAAACAAAAAAATTGTAATAAAAATAGTTTTTCCTAGTTAAATATTTGAATGTGTTGCTTTTCAGGTTTCATTAATAACATTTGACAATTACCTGCCTCTTCAGACTACAGCACATTAGCCCTGCCCATCTACTTTGAAACAAGTTTAAATGAGCCACAAAGCATGAGTCAATCAGAACAAAGGTCATTTAAATACACCAGGGTTAAATGTAATTTTACAGGATAAAGATAAAAGCAAATGGCCAGTGAATTATGGCTGTTTTGGTAATAGAACCCACATGATCATAAGTAAACCCATCTCAAGAGACGGCAGTTCGGGTCCTGTTTTTGATGAGTATGGCATCTCTGGGTCGTGGTTCACCTTTCGGCTGAAACCCGACATCACAGGCTTCTGAGGGTCTCTGACTTATTTTGCTCCATGTCTTATATTGGGAATGTATGTTGCCCTAAAGGTCAGCAGGTGGCTGTTCTTACTCAGGGGCACAGGGCCAAGGCCACTTTCTGTGGGACACATGTGAACTGTGTGATGCAATACGGAAAAATGGAATGCATTTGGATTAGGGCTGTTATTAAAAAATAAATTACTCTATTACATGCTCTGTGATTTAATCTTATTTATTTGCACACCAGTTTTGCTCTGGAAGTATTTAGAAATACTTTAATACTTCTAATTAATTTTGGCAGGTCAAGCATACCTTGAGGATACTAGCTGCTAGCGTTAGCATCAGGAGCTATGCTAGCTCAGGTTAAGCTTTTAAATGCTTTTTGTTAGGGTGATATTTCTGACTTCAAGTTCTCTGATGGTACAATAATTTCTTATTTCAGAAACTGCAGAGAATGATGCTTCTTTGAACAATTTAATCTGGATGTTTTTTTACCTGTCAATGTTCTCGTGTACCTGCTTCATTTTACAAACTCTTTGTGGCCAAAACAGCACTGGGTCAAAGAGCATAATGAAATGCCATTAAACAGATAATTTTAACGCGTCATTTTTTTGATTAAGTAATTGAATGTAACTTTTATTTTGTCTGTCCTAGTCTGATCACACACACAAAAAATTTAGGCTACATTTGAACTGATTTTAGGCTGCATATATTGGAGGTGGTGGTCTAGTGGGTAGGATACTTGCCTCTGAACCAAGAGGTCATGGGTTCGAATCCTACCTTCAGCACACCACTGGGTTCCTGAGCAAAACCCTTAACCCAAGTTACTCCAGGGAGACTGTAGTTAGGGAATGGAAGTCGCTTTGGATAAAAGCGTTCGATAAATGCCATAAATGTTTTAATGGAACATGCAGTATTTTACTGTTTTTCCCGAGAGTATTGGGAAAGTTTGACATGATGTTGGATCATGTAGCTTTACAAAATAAAAATAAATATATAAATAATAATCTGTATTTTCTCATTTTTGTTCAATATTCTTTGTCACAGGCACATGTATAAATGTCTGACTGTTCAATATAGTTACAGTAATTTAATTAAAGGCTAGAACTAAGTAATTTAAATATGTAGAAAAATATTTTTAATATTACATGTGGTGTTAATGATATTGTCATTCATTATTGTATTAGAGGAGAGAGGAGTTAGGTGACTGGTCAGCACCGTATCGTACTGTTAGCTGTGTGTCTGTGTGAGAGATGGATATAGATGAGTGCAATTACACTTCAAGGACAATTAGGAGTAGAACATTTTGGTTCTTTAATTTTCAGATACAAGATATCCACTGACCTTTTCTCTTGACTTGCTGTCGCTTCTTCTTGCTTTTATGTCTCTCTCACTGTCTTTCTCACCCTCTTGCTTATTTTTCTCCATACATATTTCTTTCCATCTATCTCTCATTATATTATTTGTTAATCATATCGGGATATACAGTAAACAATATTAAATTCAAGAGCACCCACGTATAGTGAGAAACTGCGAATATGTGATGTGGTTTTTATAATGTAAACCCTATATATCAGTTCTTCAGTAATATCTCTCTCTCTCTGTGTGTGTGTGTGTGTGTGTGTGTGTGTGTGTGTGTGTGTGTGTGTGTGTGTGTGTGTGTGTTAGGGAGCAGTACGGCCTGTATCGTTGTTCTGGACCGGAGTCGTCATCGGATACACACGTGCAACCTTGGCGACTCTGGTTTCCTAGTGGTCCGGGGTGGAGAGGTAGTCCACCGGTCGGATGAACAGCAGCACTACTTCAACACGCCGTTTCAGCTGTCCATCGCCCCACCAGGAGCCGAGGGAGTGGTGCTGAGTGACAGGTGAGCCGAGTCTGGAGGCTTTCGAGGAAATAAGAGGAGATCAATTATCAGAGTCTGAGATTTCACGACTGTTCAAATTGTGATTTGGAATTTTCCAACAAATCCACAGCTGTGTCTGGAGTAATGGTTTTAATGTCTGGAGGAAAAAAAATTAATGTGGTCTTGAGAAACAGTTCTCCAGGCTTCCTGAAGGACTCTCATTTTCAGTCCAGTCCCTGAACCTGTACGGTTTCAGAGGAATGTTTTTTGTGAAGAAACGGGTGCAGATGATTCCTTGTATCTTTTGACACTTTGTAGCCTGTCGCAGTAAAACATTTGTCCCCATTTCTTTCATTAAATCAACTCAATATACCAAAGATAAGAGCGTTTGACAGTCAGAAAATAGTTTTGCACCGACAAGGAGATTCACAGCAAAATATGAAGAAATGGGATTGGCTTAAGACTTTTGCACAGTACTGTAAATGCATATTACTGAGAATTTGGTTTGCACAAGCTCCTGTAGTGCAGTTTCAGACCCCTTTAACCCTGAACTGAATCCAAATCTTTTACTTCACTGTGTAGCGTAACACACACCAGCAGTGGTGTAGGGCCCTGGTGGCCAACCCACGGCTCGCGAGCTCTTTGCCTGGTTTCATGCGGTTCTTACGTTGATATCGAAGTATTGCCAAATCGACAGCTGTGAGTCAACTGAAGTGAAATCGCCTTAGTAACCCCCCCCTCGGAACCACGGTCGAGAAGCAGTCCTCTGCGCGCACCTCGGCCAACCCTTTAATCCAACAAAAGTCTGATTATTTCAGACTGTCTTTTACCATTAAAGACACAAAGATATATTTAATGGGCCTGTATTTTTTTCTTCTATTTCATAATTCATCGTAATTCATTCTTATGACCATTTTCCAACCACAGAATTAAACAGGCTGTTTTGCTACTGTACCTTAAAGGCTGATGTATGTAAATGATCTCTCTTCTGATTGGCTACCTTGTATTGCAGCTCATTCAAAAGACACAGGACTGAAACACTCTTTAGAACTTCAATATGAATGGGCGCAGCTAAACTGCTGTAGGCTGAATAAGGAGACACGTGGAAATATATGGGTTTTATGACTCAACCCATTTAAAAACAACTGTTTTTTTATGGATAGTCGTGTACAACAAATATTTGCAGACATCACACCTTTTAAATTCCAGTGATGTGTGATGTAAACCCTTTTAATATCTTGAAAGACTTGCAGTTGTAATCTGTAGTAGTAAAATCGCAATACTCATTCTGTCATGTAACTCTATGAGCTACATTAACCTTGGTGCTTCAGAACTAAAGTTAAAGATCGAAATTTCAGATAACGTCTTTTCTTGTCATATTTAGATAAACTAATTGACTGCTTTGACAGTAGACAATATTTATTATTCTGGGGATAAGTCGTCAATTTTATTATTTTCTTTATAGTGTTTTCTGTGTGTCTACTCAATCTACTTTGCTCACTGTGTGGAACCCTAGATTGTTTTTATTAATGACTTTGGACATTTAATAAATCAAAAGGCATTTAGGCATTTAATCATGATTTTATTTTATTAATTTTTTCTAATGACCCTCTCCATGGGGAATATGACCATTTACCGCATAAGGCAGTGCTGGGCAATTAATTTCTACAGGGGACCACATGAAAAATCTGAACTGTGTTGGAGGGCCGAACCAACGATAACTTGAACTTAATTCTGCTTAATATTAATATTCTCCCATTGTAAAAAGCAGTAAATTATATATTTTGATAAGCTGCTACTAGGCTTGTCACGACACTGAAATGTCAAACTACTAAGGATGGTGCTCGATACTATTTTCGATACTACAGAGGGAGAACAAACAAACACAGGAACTTTTTAATGAATAATTTCAAGTGTGCTCAGGGGCCGTCGTGCCGGTTCTCTGCGGAGGAGAGCTTCGCGACCGGCTTCATTCGAAAGTTCTTGGGGAGCTGAGGGTCACTGTAAAATTTCGGTGCTAGGTTGTTCCCCAGCCAAGCTATTGGGCGAAATGCTTTGTGACAGCTGTTTTTAAAGGTGCATGCCACTTTTTATTCCTCAGTAGAGAGCCAGGGGGAGAGCCTCGGGTCTCCAAAGCCCCAAAGCGCCCCCAAAGCCCTCCAAAGCCCACCCTGGTCTCTACTGAGGAAAGAAAAAAGCGGGGCACCTTTAAATCCGGAATAGGCTGTCATGTAAACATTGGGTCCTGCAGGTAGCTGGGGGAGGGGCTGCCCGCTGTAGTGCCTGTTGAACAGATAGTCTGCCAGCGTTTTCCGTGAACCGGCAGATGCAAAACTGGCATTTATGTATCGATACCAGTACTAATTGATATCGAACTCGACACTAAATTTTTGTATTGATTAGTATCTGAGAATCGATTTTTTTGACAACATTATTCATTTGTGTTTAAGACTGACATACCGCGGGCCGGACAGGGAAACCCAAAGGGCCGTTTGTGGCCCGCGGGCCGTAAAATGCCCAGGTCATTGCTGTTTCCATTTCACAAAGCGTACCACTGCAGGGTCACCCAGAGGTCTCTGCTGCTCCCAGAAAACATAGATATGTTTTTTCCAGAAATATGACCGTATCTTAGCCTGGGCTGTGTAGTTGTAACCATCTCCGGTACAGACTCTGGATCAGGCTTTCAGAAAAATCTGGTCGCTTTGCACTTCGATCGCTGACAGTGTACTACTTTGATTCATGGTTTGCACTTACTCTCACTTCAAATAGACTGAGAAACATTTTTATTTTTGTTAATTATATTGTTTTTAATTTTTAAGTTCAGCTTGTGAAAGTGATTTCAGTTAGGTCACACACAGCTTCAACAAGTTAGGAATTGATGCGCAGTTATAAGGTTGGATGAAACTAGCCAGTCATTTGAGTTTGTATGTAGCAAAACTTAGTGTGTGCATATTGTTGTGTCCTGTTCCTACTGCATATGATAATTCAAGCTTAATAATTAAAACTGCAGTTATAGTTACATCATTTCAAAATACCTGCGGTGTTTTGTGTTTTTGGCTTTTAGTCAAATGAAAGGTTTTTTCCAGTCATCTACTTCATATTTATCTGAAAACAAGTTATCTTGTCAAAATCTCGCCTCATTCTCATGACCCCAACATTTTGTATCGTCTCGTGAGCAGAGCTGAACGTCTCGTTACACCACTAATTATTATCGTTTCTATTATCATTATTATTGTTGTTGTTGTTTTGAGTTTGTATTCCCAAAGCTTGAGCAGCGAAATATAATAGTGTATAATTTAATATATACGAGCAGCGAAATATATAATTTAATACAGGTTTATAAGCATATTAAAATGCACATTTTTACCTCATCTGTTCTTAATTAAATCAATGTTTGATTTCTTTCTTCTTTGGTTTTAAAATTGTAGAACACTGGCTGAGTGGTAAAGTGCACAAACTTTAGCACAAACTCTCTCCAAGCTTAGAATGGAGCATTTCAAACCAACGAAAGCTTTTTGCAAAATCTGAAAGCATGTGATCTCAGGGGAAAATGCTTGCAAATTCTTAATCTTAATCTTCTTAATCTTTTATTTTGTCCTCGAAATACTGCAGCTTCAAGTCTTTGATGGAACGTTGGCACGCCGTCCCGGTTGCCTAGACAACACAAAGATGTGTGAGGTAAACAACACAAAGATGTGTGAGGTAAACAACACAAAGATGTGTGAGGTAAACAACACAAAGACGTGTGAGGCTTCTGTATTCTGTTGTTTCTACTCTTTTGGTGTAGCGTGTGGTTGACATTTCTTTAGCTGCTGGTATGTGGGTTTTAAGGACTCCAGAAATCTCATTGCCAGCTGTCTAGGCATTATATAGCATTACTGGAGTCAATATGATTCACTTAATATTCCTTTTTTAATATTTACTTGACAAGTACTTTTCCTAATCTTTCACAAAGACAAACTTTCACGTAGCAAATGGAGCCATCTGCGCCTGCTGTCTCACCGGAGCCGATCAGAAGTGAGGATGATGAGGAGTGCTTGCTCCTCAGAGGCCAACTGGGAAAGGACGATGGGAATAATAATGACACCAGTGTCAGCCACTGTTCTGAAAGTGAAGACAGAGTCACATGCACTGTCAGCATCTTAGCTCTACCTACAGGTATGGAATCGTTTTCATCTTCCACTGTGGCAGTAGGTCATCAGTGTCACATAGACATGGTCCCACCTGTGTGACAGATGTCCCTTTGCTATTGTATGACACCAAGCCCTAGCTAAGGGCAAAGAGTAATGGAGTAGAAGTACTGCTCTACTGTACTGAAAGGAAAAATTTTAATTTACACGCTATTTATGGTCATACATTAAGATAAGATAAGATAAGAAAGAAGTTAAGAAAGAACTTTATTTAGCCCGAGGGAAATTCTTTTGTCCTAAACATGCTCAATGCAACAAGAGGGAATAGAGATATACGAGAAGAGTTAAAAAAAAGAACAGAACAGTGGTAATAGTGCAAATGTAATATCAAAATAACTCTAACAAAGTAACAAATAACTATGGCAGACATAATAAAATAACATTAGAGTCCTAAAGCACAACCACATCCATCCTGTGCGACCTTTATGAAGTTGTATGTGCAGCTGAGCAGGATCAAAGATGTTTTGGTGACACATTTTAATTATTAGAGATTTTTTTGGGCCAAACCACTACTTTGAAGTAACATTTTTTCTTAGAACCCAACTAATAATTGTTGTTTTTTGCATTCGTGATGTCTGGGCCTCGACCACCACGCCCCTCGTCCCCGTGCTGGGTTGTTTACATTTGGGCGGTTTTAGTGCTGAATTATTAAGAAAAACATAATTTACTAATTTTGTAATGTGAATATTAACGTAGATTCAGCTACATTTGCATATAAAATATAGCTAGAATTTTTTTGGTACTGGGATGGTGGAATACTGCTGTACTCAGAGGGGGGAGGTTTGAAAGTAGCCAATCCGAGAACATTATGTATTTCTCCTTGCTGCTGATTGGCTGCTGCCCTGTGACGCATCTCGCGTGGAGCTATCTCAATTATTTCTCTGAGTGTTTTCGCGTTTTCGTTTTGTTCTTCTTAAAGCCCTGTATTTTTATTACTTTAAATTTAGTTATCACTGTATTTACCTGCTTATACCAAAGAAAACGACAGCGCATACCAAAGAAAACGTGCATGCGTGAATTACAGCACAGTCTATACAGGGGTAACATCAGTATTTTACGTTCTAGCACTGCAGGAGTTCAGTGTAAACTGTACAGTATGAATACAGGTTTACCTTTACATTTACTTTCAGGGTAATGTATTAAGTAGAGTTTAAAATGAAATTAAAATGTTTTGGGAGCATATTTGGGTGCATATTTAGGGTTTACACTATAAAAAAGATATTTTACTCCCCCTCATAGACCCTAGCGCGCATGCCGCCGAGACCCAGTCCTCTGCACCTCTCCATGTTACAGGGTTTGAGTGTATGAGAACCAGAGGTAAGGGGCAGAAGAACAGTTATACTGAACATTTATTCAAGCATAATTTTTCACGTTTTCAGCATCATTTTAATGTGGATGAGGATCGTTTACCAGGTAACCAATTTCAGGTTAACACTTTAAAAGTCTCTAAAATGACACACTAATCCAAAGTAAATGGTTGCAGGTTCTTTCATTATTCATTATAATCATACCATATAAAAGCCTGTAAGCGCTTTTTATGGTTTTAGATTGATGGACAAGAGAATGCTGAAGGATGAGAGAATGATGAAGGACGAGAGGACTGCAGTCTAACGCAGCACAGTAAGGTTGCCATGTTTATGAAATAATTATGAAAATAATTATGAATTATGCAACAGTACAAAAAGCAAATTGGCCTTAATTAGTAACTAAAATATAGTAGTAATACGAAAAAAGACAATCAGATTTTTTAAACATTAAAGTGAAACCATTTATTCTTATGGACTCATCAGATATTCAAACATATGTAGAATATGTAAAAATAAAAAGTTAGGCATCCAATCAAAATAATGAGAGGGGCAGTTTTCAAATGCACAAATGACTGCATTTTTTATTTTGTCACATTAATTTGTTGCCAAATTTTTAACTCAAAAATCTTACTCAACCTGAAGATGTATGTATCATTACACCCTTAAAGCTCTTTAGGTGTCCCAGGACAGTGTTTAAAAACTAATTCTGCAGGAACAGTGGGATAAAAACCATCTTCAACCCACCTGTCCCCTTAATGGAAGTTGTTGGTACTCCTGTTCAGCTGCGATTAATGAAACAGTGGGTTTCCAAAAAGATTTCTGCATTCCGAAGGTATTTGGTTAAATGTTTAGTTCATTTTTACCTTCATATTGAGTTAGCCACTGTACACACAGTTAACACCATTCTGAACAAGACTGTAAACATGTGTAACCCCTATGTTCCAAAAGCAAGGTGACTACTGTAAAAGCTGTGCTACTATTAATCTTCTGTTCTGTATGAACCCTCTCAGTGTTAAAGAACAGGCTGATAGAAATACTGCTAACCTGATGTAAACAATAACAGGCTAACATTCAGTCCGGAAAATACCTAAACTGGCATCAGCAGCAATAAACATATTGCACTATACATCAATAAATAAATAACTTTTTACAAATGAAAATGCTCCAGCTTTGTTTATAAGTACACACAGGGTCTTCTTTGTAAACAGTCCTGACTGCCTCGACATTATTCTGCTAAAAAGAAGGAAAAAAATACTGAATTTCACCAGCCAATACGCGTTTAGTGTGCAAGGTTGTTCGCTTATTTAGTAGACCTCCAAGACTGATGTAGCCAACAAATAACAGAAGTTGACAGAAGAAAAGTGTGATTTGTGTATAAAGTGTGTGTGGTTTGAACTGTGTTTGTGTATATGTGATGTGTGTTGTTTGACATATGTATGGTGTGAGAAGCATGTTTATGGTTTCTGAAATGTGTGTTTGTGTATAAAATGTGTAGTCTGTGACATGTGTGTTTAGCATTTTTATGTGTGGTGTGTGAAGTTGTGGTGGCCTAGTGGTAGGATACTTGCCTCTGGACCAAGAGTTCGTGGGTTCGAATCCTACCTCCAGCACACCACTACTGGGTTCCTGAGCAAGACCCTTAACCCCAAGTTGCTCCAGGGAGACTGTCCCCTGTAGTTAGGGAATGGAAGTCGCTTTGTAAATGTAAATGTCTAGACCAAGAAGTCATGGGTACCTACAGTACACCACCACTGGGTTCATGAGCAAGACCCTTAACCCCAAGTTGCTCCCGGGGGACTATCCCCTAAAACTAGATGATAAAATTGGATAAAATTGTCTGCTAAATGCTGTAAATGTGTGTGTATGTGTCTGAAGTGTGTGTGGTGTGTGTATAATTTGAAGTGTGTCTGTATATTATGTTTGGTGTCTGTGTGTATATGTATATAATATGTGCGGTATTTGAGGTGTGTGTGTTGTGTGAGGCATGTGTGTGGTGTGTCTAAATCACCACACTCACTACACAAACTGTGTTTGATCTCTGACAGACTGTAATCAACATGACTTCTACCCATATACATCAGCCTCGCAGCTCCAGAGCACTAAAGACGCATACACAACAAACACATGCTGGCTGAGCGTTTGGGTTCTGGAAGAAACTGATTAAATGAGATTTTACAGCAAATTAACACTTTAAAGATGTAGAATCTTCAGCAGGAGGACCAGTCTTGGAGGGCCGTCATCCAGCACCATCTGGTGGTTCCTCTGTAACACACTCACTAAACCTGACAATGAACATGTGAGCTGAACTAGGTATATTTCAGCATAGAAATCACCAAATTGTGCTGGATGGAGGACCTCCAGGACCAGAGTTGTGTCCCCCTGCTGTATGGTGAGCCAAGTATCTCTCTCCCTCTCTAAGTGAAGCACAGCTTCAGTGTATATTTATTCTTAATTGTTTAATAACACCTCATACCATTTGCATGGTCTGAAGGTGGAGGATTCAGATGCATTGGTTTTTGAATGTTGGAATCGATTCTAATATCAAAAAATAGTTACACTTCCACAACTTTTAAAAATACTTTCAAAAGTAACTAATTCATAGCAGAAAAAAAATCAAATAAAATCAATGAAATCAAATTGTGGTGGAATTTGAGATTTCACCATGCACCAAATAATTTACTAATCAATAAGTTTCCAGTCAAATCACTGCAAGGACTGAGATTTACGATAATTTTATAAATGTTTATAGGATCACAATGCTACGCTCAGTTCCTCACCTAACTCACATACAACAATGTTCTGTTTGTCCATACAGTATATAAGGGGGTATATTGTAATGTAAACGTAAAAGTATTTTAGAATGTCGGAAAAATTGTTTTACCTTATTTGGGGGGCAGGTTTGGTCCCCCCCTAATGCTGTTAAGCTAAACTGTTGTAGACAGAACAGGCAGATTTTGCAGTTTGCAAACTCACTGGAGAGTAAATCCTACATTCTGACACTAACAGCATTTATGTACCAGTCAAACCTATTTTTTCACCAAACAATGAGGAAGATTGCGTTTTACACTGTACTGGCCCTTTAAATTAGTGTGTATTACAGTATGCAGAAATGTGTCTGTGTATTCACACTTGATATGTTGTTTGACAGAGGTGCCAGAACTTCTACATTCAGCTTTGCTCTATAACACTGTTCAGAGAGAGAAAGAAAAAGAAAGTAGGAGCAAGAGAGCCTGACTAGTAGTTGCACATGTTTCTTTCCAGTGTAACCGACGTCCATAGATGAGCTGCTGTTTTAAGTTTTAATGCAAGTATTAAGGAGCAAATAAATAGACATTTATGGTCGGCTTGGTACACAGATTGGAGTGACACACCTCTAGCGCTGGTGGCACTCACAAATGTATGTGTCTGAGTGTGTGGGTGTGTGTGTTTCTGGTTTTGGTTCAGGTTCTGCAGTTTGGGATCTAGAGGTTCCCCCATCTTTCAGCTGGAGGCAACTGGTCCACCTCTCCAACTTCACAATACTGTCTCTCTCCCAGCAAGAACATCAGCTTATAGCGCAAACGCACCTTCTCCTGAAACACACAGTTCAAACACATCACATACTACCAGTCAAACCTTTTGCCACACACTGGGATTCTCTACATTTGCATGTAACTAATAATTTACTCAATATTACTCTCTAACAAATATATTTACAGTATGTTCATTTGAAGACCTTTTTAGCCAGAAAATGTCACTTTTATTAATCATTTCTGACCCACAAAAGCCACCTAATATAATGTGGATTAGCAGACAAGTGTTAGATATTTAATGAGTTATTAAGTGATAAAATAGTTAACGAGTGCATTTAAAGTTAAAGGACAGTCTAGAATTTCACTCTACATCACCACACAACCAGTTAATAGGATGTCAGACATGCATTGGTACATGTCCTTTCATCTTATAAAGGAAACTTGCTTTATTTGTGACTGGTGGCATATAGATCCAAATATTTTCCAGTGTTGTGATAAATGGGCCGTCAGTTTTTCTGTAAGTCAACATTATGACAACCAAATGATGCGTGACCCTAATGAAAACAGACAGATTCACTGTATATAACAAAGAGGTCATCACTCAAGGAGAGCAGTGGGTCTTAAATTAGCTTAAATGACAGAGTATTACTGCAAAGGTTTTATTTGACTTTATATTTTATATTGTTCTTGTCTTTGAGTCTCTGAGTGTCTGTGCAGTCATAACATCAACAATGTTGTCTGATCATGATTTAACTTGTTACACAGTATAAGGGACAAACCAGCAATTAGGTTTGAAATAGGAACAGTTTATACTGGTGTAATCCCTTATAGATTCAGCAGACTGACAGATTGTGTGTGTGTGTAAATTGCTCACCTTCAGTGGGTTGGCCAGCAGCATGATCTGTGTGATGGAGGATGGGGGCAGGACAGGGTTAAAGGGTGCAAGCTCTGTTCCTGTAGGAGACTGAAGCTTCACCTTCATAGACTAAAAAAGAGATAGTTAGAAGAGAAAAACAATGTTTCAGATTCTTTCAGCAGTTCTCACATTTTTTCCAGTCTAAAGGGCCCCTTTGTGAATGGTAAGTACCACTGCATACTTTCCAGCAATTTTTGGAAATAACTTATGCACCTTTTCAATCCTTTAAATACTTCTGCATTATTTGCTGGATGCTCATTTGGAACGTGTGGGACCAGCTTGCCCCTGCAGCTCAGTGGATAAAGGGGCCATTTGGCGGATGCTCTTATCCAGAGCGACCTACAATCATTAGTTACAGGGACGGTCCCCCTGGAGCAACTGAGGAAGTGTCTTGCTCAAGGACACAGTGGTAGATAGTTGGGGTTTGAACCTGCAACTTTGTGGTCATTGGATTCTAAGCTACTACCAAGCTATGGGAGAAAGTTCTGAAGACTGAAGAGGCCAAGATATTCTCTGGAAGGTCTCGGGATGGGGGAGGAGAACAAGCAACATGTTAGTGTGTAAGAGAAATGAAAGCAGAGAGCTCGGTACTACAAAAGTGTACTGATCACAAGGACTTCGCAAGATTGACCCCCCTCATTTTCAACAGAAATATCACGGACAACTGGTTGAGGTTTAAGCGTGAATGGCGCATACACATTCACTTTCGAGGAGGGGAAAGATCCTGAGGATGCAGACATACTGGTAAAGAAATTTGAGGAAATCTGCTTGTCTGTAAAGAATGTAATTATGGACAGAAACGCATTTAATACAACGAACCAGAAGCCACATCAAACTGTACAGTCGTATGTAGTCATGTTAAAAACAATGACAATATCCACACACAGCTGCTAAAAGAAAAAAAAAATCTAACTTTAGTTCTCTGGTGTCTGCTTCTTTTTTATCTCTTTATTTCCTTTTTCTGACTGCTCATACAGCATGCACATTTCAATAGCTGAGCTCAAAGAAGGAAAGTGAAGTTTGTGCTGTGCAGTTTTCTACATGCTCTAACTCTGGGGGCCAACATTCATCTGACTGCAGCTGCTGTCCAGCCTTCAACAAACGCTGCAATGCATGTGGAAAATGGAACCAGTGCACCCAACAATATGCGCTCCAAGAAGAGCGCCATTGGCAATGAAAGAAAAAATAATCAATGAACTCAACAGGATGACCAAACTGGGAGTCATAAGACCAATTCAAGAGCCTACAGAGTGGTTGTCCTCTATGGTGGCAACATGCAAAAAAGATGGTATCCTAAGACTATGCATTGACCCTGTCCACCTCAATAAAGCCCTCCTTAGGCCGCACCATCCCATGAAAACAATAGAACAGGTGATATGCCAGGTGCCAAGGTGTTCAGCGTCCTTGATGCAAAGTGTGGGTTCTGGCAGGTGTCACTCTGAGGAATCATCAAAGCTGACCACGTTTGTGACCCCTGTGGGCCGATATACCTTCCTCAACATGCCCTATGGAATATCCACGGGTAGTGAAGTCTTCCAAAGTTGTATGGAGCAGCTCTTTGAAGGATAGCCATGTGCAATCGTTGTCGACGACATCCTTGTTTGGGGCAGCACAAGAGAAGAGCATGATCTGGGTCTCTCGTTTACATTTACGTTTACATTTACGGCATTTAGCAGACGCTTTTATCCAAAGCGACTTCCATTCCCTAACTACAGGGGACAGTCTCCCTGGAGCAACTGGGGGTTAAGGGTCTTTCTCAGGAACCCAGTGGTATTGCTGAAGGTAGGATTCAGCAATACCTCATGACCCCATGACCTCTTGATCCAGAGGCAAGTATCCTACCCACTAGACCACCAACACCGCAGTTCATGGACAGAATACGTGCTGTAAATCTCAAGATAAACCCTGATAAATGTCGTTTCCGGGTTTCTGAGGTGCCATATGTGGGTCACATCCTAACTGACCAGGGGATAAAACCCGACCCAACGAAGACGGATGCAGTCCATTCTATGCCAACCCCAGCAGACAAGCATGGTGTTCAAAGGTTCTTGGGCATGACAAACTATAAAAATTCATCCCAGGGTACAGCGAAATTACAGCTCCCCTGCGTCAACTCTTACTTCAAGATGTAGAGTGGACATGGCAGGAGCACTACACGGCAGCGTTCACCAGACTTAAAGAACTCCTCACAAGTCCTCCTGTACTTCAGTACTTCGATGTGCACCAGCCAGTGATTTTATCTGCAGATGCATCGCAGCACGGCCTGGGTGCTGTCTCCTCCAGGGCAATAAACCAGTGGCGTTTGCCTCAAGAGCACTGACAGAGACTGAGTCACATTATGCTCAGATAGAGAAAGAGCTGCTATGCTTGTCAGAAATTCTACGACTATATATATGTCCGTCCAGTGACCATCGACACTGATCATCAGCCCCTTATCACTATTCTACAAAAACCCCTACACTCAGCCTCTGCACACCTTCAGAGGATGATGCTCAAGCTGTAGCGTTATAACCTCAATGTGATGACAGTGGAAGCCCTCTCAACAGGGAGAATTGAGGAACTCAGACGGGAAATGCAGGCAATTGCTTGAGGTCGTTGTCACAGTTTGGCCTGATTCATCAAAGAAGTTGCCACATGACCTTAGGCAATTCTATGCTATTAGGGATGAACTCACATTTGATGATGGCTTACTGCTCCGTGGTCAGCGTTTTGTCATTTCCCACTCGCTGCACCACTATTATACCAAACAACTGCATCAAGGACACACCAGTCTAGAAGCAACAAAGCACGGGGCCAAAGAAACCATGTTTTGGCCTAGTATATACCAGGATATTGAACATGAAGTCTCCAGATGCGCTCCTTGTAATGCCACAACAATCAAGGGAGCCCTATCAACTGCATGATATACCAGACTTGCTGTGGGCCCTTACTGCGGCGGACATTTTTGAGTGGAGAGGAAAAGAACACCTGGTGCTCGTTGACTCCTATTCCGGCTGGTTTGAAATAGACCAGCTCCCAAATTTAACCAATGTGACCATTATATCCAGACTAAAATGCCACTTTGCCACACATGGAGCTCCTCAGGAGCTAATGACTGACAATGCAGCATATTTCACAAGCAGGGAGTTCAAAGAATTTTCCGGCCTATGGGACTTCTGCCATATTACCAGCAGTCCCATTACTCTCAGTCAAATGGACTGGCTGAGACAGCTGTACGCTCAGCCAAACACCTATTAGAAAAATGTGCACGTGATGGATTTATATGTGGCACTGCTCAATATACGTAACATACCAAGAGATGGGTTGCCTTCACCAGCCCAGCGCCTGCTTTCTCAGTGCACCAAGATTCTATTCCCATGATCAAAGCCATGTCTGTGCCAAAGGTGGAAACACGGGTCCAGGCAGCTTTAACACGGAACAGACAGAGAGGAAAGACACATGACAGGTCCGCCAGGCCCTTGGCCTTATTGCATGCAGGGAAGACAGTGAGAATACAGAAGGACAGGGGATATGACATTTTGGCAACGATAATAGGAAGAGCGTCACAGCCAAACAGCTACCAGGTTCAGGGTGGAGATGCCACATATGTGAGAAACAGGCGCCATCTCCTACATACACCTGAGCAATACACCCCGCCTGCAACTACACAGGTCACACTCAACACCAACAATGAACCTCTGCCAGAACCCCAGCAAAATGTTGACCAGCCGCAAACGGAACAGGTGCACGAAGCACCCATGGTCGTCACCCGCTCAGGAAGTGTATCGAAGCCCAGTTCTCTATACAAGGACTACACTACATAAGCTCATAACTTGTACTGCAACAGCCCTGTTCCATTTGGCTATTAAGAAAAATATAACAAATGTTATATATCAAGGCTAACTGTTAAAACTGTTTCTTGCTAATTCAGTTTCAATTTTATGCTCATGTTAAACCTAGGCAGATACACTCATTATTAAGAAGTGTGTGTGGGGGGGGGGGGGGGGGGTAGAAAAGAAGAAAAACAAAGTGTTACAAGCGGTGTGTAAAAGAAATAAAAGCAGAGAGCTCGGTGCTACAAAAGTGTTAGTCGTTTGTCCACACACATCTACATTCTCTAAACTTTCTGATTTCTTAGGACTGGATATAAATTAACTGTAATTTTGGCAAAATGCTTGGGATTTGTCCTGTTGAAGAATGAAATTTTGTCCTTTGATATATAAACCAGAAGGAATTATGTGATGTTGAAGAATTAAGTGATACTTTTCTTTTTTCATGATCAATACAAACAGAGTCGGAGCACTAAAGACAGACGTGACGTGTCTCTTCAAAATTAATAGTCGGAGATTTTGTGGTGAAATAATGTGTTACTACAGACTATAAAATATTGAAAACCAGAAAAACTAATAATATAGATACCAACATTCGATATCAATACCAAATATTGATACCAACGTTCGTACTGATATTGACTGATACCAGTGTAATGAGACCGATACTTTAGTTCTGATGTTTTCAAGTGCCTGTCCAGTCACAGCATGGTGCGGCACACTCTCCCATAGACATTCTATGTCTATAGCGAAACCCCTCTTGTGTTTTGATGTTGTACTGTCACGTGACTCAGGAGCGCTAGGCAAACACAAGCAAGCAATGCGCCCATACACACACACACACACAAGCATAAATGGATCACAGCACACACACACACACACACACAAGCATAGACGGAGCAGAGCGCACACAAACACGCAAGCAAGCAGAGATGAAGCAGAGGAACGGCAGAGAGGAAGAGGAGTGCCGTGTGGCGATATTTTTAGGCTGAAAATGAAACAATGAGCTGTCTAATTTGTAAAAAGGCTGTAAGATGCAGTGGAAACACTACCAATTTATATAAGCATATGAAAAATCATAAGAAAGAAAACACCGAGCTACAGAAAAGAGAGAGAGGAGGAGAGAAATCCCCCACCCCTGAAAAGCCTGAGACGAAGTAAACTGAAGGGGAAAAATGTTATTTTATTTTTGTATTGTACTTTGGAATAAAGTATTTTCTATTTATAACACTGCCCAATTTCTGACTTGAGTTTTAACTAATTAATAATCCAAAGGTAAAATCACAAAAACACTTAAAAGTGCAAAATTCATGCAAATTCATTCAGATTTAGCAATTTGATGATGCATATACCTTAATTTTTAAAAAGTATCGATATCAATATCAGCAATACTGGCTCTGCATTTACTTGGTATCAGATTAATACCAAATCTTGTAGCACACCACTAGTGTACATTTAGACACAAGGACCACATGCACTGGGCCTGTTTAGTGTTTGTGGTGAAACACTACAACATTCAGCATAAATAAAACATTTAATACACGTGTAATACACATTTGGTGTAAACATTTAATTTACACCAAAAAATGTAAAATTATGGTATTTTGGAAATAATATGGTTTAGTATAATTACACTGAATAATTAAGTGACATGTGCATACGTGCTAATCACTGGACTAAACAGTGAAATATGATTGGCTGACACCTACATTACATTTTAATGATGTTTATCTACCATCATTAAACAGATACCATTTTCAGAGAGAAAAATATCCTGACTTTGTAATAACCACCACCCCCCCCAAAAAAAACAGAAAATTGTACGGTAGAATGTTTTATAAATTAAAACCAAAAAACAAATATAATTCTTAAGGTGTTAGGTGTTGTGTGTGTATTTAGACAGTGTTTTTCAGACCAAAAGTCCTGATAGGTTATGAAAACAAAAATGTGTGTTTGTGTGTATGTGTTTGTGTGTATGTGTGTGTGTGTGTGTGTGTGTGTGTGTGTGTGTGTGTGTGTGTGTGT
>JBBJLS010086034.1:0-23457 GCA_037577275.1 Bryconaethiops microstoma
CTGTCTCACTCTCTACTCTCTCTCTTTCTCTCTCTCTCTTTGTCCATCTACTCTTTCTCTCTCTCTCTCTCTCTCTCTCTCTCTCTCTCTCTCTGTCCCTCTCCTCTCTCTCTCTCTCTCTCTCTCTCTCTCTGCCTCTCTCTCTGCCTCGCTCTCTCTCTGTCTCTCTCCTCTCTCTCTGTGTCTGTCACGTCTCTCTCTCTCTCTCGGCCTCTCTCTCTCTCTCTCTCTCTCTGCCTCTCTCTCTCTCTTCTCTCGCTCTCTCTCTCTGTCTCTCTCTCTCTGTGTGTGTCTCTCTCTCTCTCTCTCTGCGTCTCTCTCTGCCCCCCCTCTCTCTCTCTCTCTTGCTCTCTCTCTCTCTGTCCCTCTCTTCTATCTCTTTCTCGCACTCTGTCACTCCAGTCTCTCTCACTCTTTGTTTATAAACAATTTTATTGAGAAAACTGTAATTAATGAACTGTTGATAAAGCAAAGAAGTGAAAGCAGCTCGTTAACAGTAATGATGGATCTGCGTGAATGAAGTGAAGCTGTTTAAGTGTGTAGTTGTGTTTCCCGTCTGCTCTCAGTGGGTGGGGGTGAGTATTATAACCTGCGGAGCTGCTTCCATTCTGGTGTGTGGTGGGGGTAATTGTGGCCTCTGTGAGTCTGTAATGTGCAGCTGTACAGGGAGAACTGCCCTTAACCTCACATGATGCTCAGTCAGAGGAACCGCAGCACCATTTGGCCTCAGGGCATCAGCCTTTAGCGATCTTCACCATTCAGCTCCCAGCAGACTGCAGATCTCTGGTCAGTTTCAGATTCCATTTCTCCTATGTGTTCAGACTAGATCTGCACAAAATGGACAGAATATCATTATTGTGATTATTCTGCTACATATTGAGACTGGGATGCCTTTCACGATATTAAAGGGCTCGTGTCATCAATATTTTTTGCAATTAAAAAGACTTAAAGTCTGTAAATATTGTTTCAAATCGTACAATTTCTATCTCATCGTACAGTCCATACATGGAAAATAAGATACAAAAACAGCCTGTTTTCCAATTATAGTTTTTGTGATGTCACAAAACCCACACATGTACATGTGTCTCCTTATTCAGCCTACAGCAGTTTAGCCCCACCCACTCATGCTGAAGTTCTAAGGAGTGTTTCAGCCCCGCACTGCAATACAGAACAGCCAGAAAAGGCACGTTAACAAAAACAGCCTGTTTAATTCTGTGGTTGAAAGATGGTCATGAAAGAACGAATTATGATGAATTCTGAAACCCATCAAAGGTCACAGAAAAAATTAAATGGAAGGAAAATGTAGAATTCAGGCCCTGTCAGAAACACTGTGATCGGTTAGAGGCTCATTTGCATATTGCAGTATTCTGTGACGGTAGTATTACAAACCGATATCGCGATTAATAATGATATATTGTGCAGCTCTAATTCAGACCTCATGCTTGTAGAAGCAGGTCCACTGGTTTCTGACAAACCAGTTAAGATTTACCAGATTCATGTGGACTGTGGATCTTGGTTTCTGAGCCACAGCTCAGTTTGTATCATAGTTCAACTCAGAAAACAACTTCAGATGTTTTTATTAAACAGATGTTTGATGTAACATGTGCAGAACACAAACCAGATGTATTTTCATAAAGAGTCTGAAATAAATTACTGATTCCTCCAGTCACAAAATACAACCAAAACAAGGAGGGGGAGGACCACCCTACCCACCCAGAGAGAGAGAGGACAGTTATACTGAGTGATGAGGAGAGGGAGGACCACTCTACCCACCCAGAGAGAGAGAGGACAGTTATACTGAGTGATGAGGAGAGGGAGGACCACCCTACCCACCCAGAGAGAGAGAGGACAGTTATATTTAGCTGTTGCACCACCGAGGATCAAACTCGCAATCAAACAAGCAATTGTTTTTTTTTAAGTATGAATTAGCGCTAACAGTCAAAGAGCGCACAATTTTCTAAATAACACTTAAAAAGCTGAGAGATGAAATATTCTTTCATTTCTTGTTGGGGAATCTTGGGTCAGCAAAAAAAATAAATAAATAAATAAAAGAGACTGAAAGATTAATTTTCACTGATGAAACGGATTAAACGGATACCCTCCAATAAATTAAATGATCTGGCCGCCGGTCAGGTGGTGTGGATCAGTCCTGCTACTGGTCAGCACTTATTGCTTTTAAGGCGAGCTTGTCAGTTTTGCACCTGATCGTCATGTCCAGGCCCGTCACAGTCATTACACATAACACCGTTAATTAACAATGACTCTGCATGGTTGTTTCATAGAGTTTCACAACCAGCAGAACATTCCCGAGGTGACTATAAATGTAGGTAAAAGAAAGCCGTAGGTGAGTCTCGGTTGTGGGTCTTAGAAACGGTTTGGTTCTAACCAGGTCCTAGGACACAATTAGGGGAAGGTTTGTTTGTTAGTTAGGTAGGTAGCTAACACTAATTTTAAATCAGAACAGGTGTTTCTTGTTCATGGTTTCACATTCTGAAGAGACGGTGTAAGCTCTGGCTCACTCAAAATCTGATTCTCTATAACTGGGGACACTTGTGAGTGAATGAACAATCCAGTGTATTATAACAGTACAACGAAAGTTACTGCAACATAAAGTCAGTTCAGAAGCAAACGGCCAGACATGTAAACTGATTCACGATTTTACTTTAACAGACAGTTAAATGATTAATCACATTTTTTTTATAATTAATTGTTTGCAGTAAAGAGGACAGAGAGAAGCAAGCAGTGTGTTAATGTCCATGAGAAAACCAGAAATAAAAACAGACTAAAGCAGCAAACAATAAAAATATATATATAAACACAAAGACAGAAACCCAGAATGAGGCTAAATCCTGGGAATACTAGACAACCCAGAAACCCACCTGGAAGGGTCGGTGCAGGTCAGGGGTGGCACACAAGGAGCGAGACAGGGAGGAGCTAGAGAACCAAAACAAAACCAGAAGCACATGATTGGGGACACGGGAAGGTAAACAAGAAGGAGAAACAGAGAGACGGGGCAGGACAGGGCCACATCTCTCCTTTGTCCTAAAGGAGGAACCAGGAGGGAGAGAAGAACAGTGTAATGACTGAGGCTTTGGAAACAGGGAACTAAAAACAAGGAAACTACCATAAATCCAAAAGGGGAAAGACAACAACACATGAGACTGGACATGACAGTGAACATGGAACTGGACAGGACATGGGACATTTGACTGAACAGGACAATGAACATGGGACTGAATTCAGAATTGAATCGATGACTGGACAGGATAGATGGGACGGGACAGGGGACCGGGGTTGGACGAGGCAGCATGTTACATTGACTAAAATGTTGCGACTGTGACGGGCCTGAACATGGTAGTTTTACTGTGTTTTTTATTTTGAGACCAAATGTTTGCACTTATTCAACCCTAATGTTATTGCTTGATGTCTGTTTCATAAGATAAAATTCAAAGACACACTGTTTGTGCCCTCATCCACCCAGCATGCTCTAAACCCCACCCCATACATCCTGTCCCGCCCACCTGCATTCTTCACGGCTTCGGCTCCATGAAGCTCTGCTGCAGCTGCACGGCATGGGTTTGGTGAAACAGCGAAACACGTTTCTGTTCCTTTGCAAGTTTATGTAATTTCTGCTTTTGTACTGGAAGCAGGGGAATGTAGTGTAGAAATGATTGCAATAGACTAAAACAAGGTTCAATTTTAGGTCATTTTTTAATCCAACCCTATTTGTTCGGTTATGTTGAAATTGTGAAACAACGAGAATGTGTGAAACAACAGATATTTTTTAAAATTGTGGAAAATTACACAATGGCTACATTTTATGCTTAAACGAGAGTTTTATTCCAGTTACTTTATCTTTGAACCCCAGACACTTCATGTCTGTTGAGTATCAGGATTAAATCTGGATTATTCTGATCCACATTAAACATACTGGTGTTAACGGGATACATCAGAATCAGAATCACGTTTATTGGCCTAGTATTATATACAATATAATAAACAATCTAGATCGCATATACAGAAAAGACAAAGAGTACAGAATATATACCACAGAGTGTACATAAAGTGCAGTTTCAGTCCTGTAGTGTGAAACAGTGTGGCAGTTCAGCTGTTTAGGAGGGTGATGGCGAGGGAAAGAAACTGTTCCTGTGTCGTCTGGTCCTGGACTGCAGACTCTATATAGTCTGCCAGAGGGCAGCAGGTCTAAAAGTCTGTCCAGGGTGTGAGGGGTCTGTCAGGGTCTATGTCCAGGGTGTGAGGGGTCTGTCAGGGTCTGTGTCCAGGGTGTGAGGGGTCTGTCAGGGTCTATGTCCAGGGTGTGAGGGATCTGTCAAAGGTCTATGTCCAGGGTGTGAGGGGTCTGTCAGGGTCTGCGTCCAGGGTGTGAGGGGTCTGTGATGATTTTCCCTGCCTGTTTCCTAGTTCTTGAGATGTACAGGTCCTGGATGGAGGGCAGGGGGGCACCGATGATCTTTTCTGCTGGCTGTACAGTCCGCTCCAGTCTGTTCCTGTCCTGTTTAGTGGCTGCTTCATACCAGACTGTGATGGAGGAGCACAGGACAGACTCAGTGACTGCATTGTAGAACTGGATCAGCAGCTCCTGTGGAAGACTGTATTTCCCCAGTTGTCTCAAGAAGTCAATCCTCTGCTGGGTCCTTTTGAGGATGGAGAAGATGTTGGTCTCCCACCTCAGGTCCTGCCAATGGTGGTACCCAGAAACTTGAATGGTCTACAGAGTAGACAACAGGCTGTCTGATATGGTGAGAGGGAGCAGTGTTGAGAGAGAGCGCTGTACCGAGGCGGTCATCCGCAGTGCCAAAAGAAAACATATTGCTAGGGTAAGGAACAAACCACTAAACTCTTGTGTCTGCTCACACAGTGTATTATACATTTACCACCCACCCACAGTCCATATATAAAATTCTGGATTGAGGCCAGGAAAGTCCTTTACTAATTCATAGTCTGTATTGTCCTTCTAGCACAGGGACCTACAGCCCTCTATCTCTTCTCCGGTTCCACCCAGGAAGGGTAGTCTCCAGGACGGCACCCATAGAACTCCGAAAAGAAGAAAAGAAAAAGAAAACCCACCTGCTCCACACAGCAGGTGGAGTGCCCATTAACACCCATACATAAAATGAATGAATCATCGGGGTTATAAACATTCAATAACCGTACTCACATGCAGCGTGAACATTGCCTGTTCCACACATAGTTTCTCTGCTGCTGGTAGTCTAGCCTCCCATGCTTCTTATACAGCAGTGATCGGAAACAGACCCGCTACCGAATCCACTACAGCGCTCCGCCTGGGGAGAAGCCTGTAACTGCACACTGCTGTTAAAATATTAGGTCTGTGCCCAGACCTAATATATATTATTGTATATTATTATTGTATATTATATTGTTCAGTATGTTGTTCAATGTGTCTTTATGTATTGTTGTTGTTTTATATTGTTGTGCTTGAGAGACACCATCACAGTCTTGACTCTGATTCTGGTATTTAAAATATCAGGATTCAAGTTATGGTTGGGAAACTGTTGACATACAGTGGTAGCAGGTGCAAGTTTGGCACTCAACAACCATTACAATCATCTAGTCTGACTGAATGTTACAGATTTGGCAAAACAAGAAACAAAGACTATTAAAGCCACATTTCGGTACAACAATCTAATTTGTCAACAAATCATTTGCTATTATCATACCAAACATTATTGCAAACTGTTCACTATGATTTCTATTAAGCAGAATATCAGTACATCCAAAGAGGGCGATTTTTGTATCGAGCTGATATCAGCTCTAAGTACCACAAAAAAATCTTTGACCAATAAGTGAACAACTTAGGGCATTCCCAAAAAAGATGTGAGAGTGGACCAACTCTGTTCACACTGTGAATTCATTTGAAAGGAACTCGGTTCTCTTTCTGCTCCACTTCAGCTCAGATGGGGTCTCAGTCCTATTCCTGTTCACACTTTAAGTTCCTAATCCAACCTGCCGCCGCTGTATCTTCACATTCACCATTCTTGGGACTTTTTTTTTTCTACATAAGAGTAGATGGTTAAAAGCTCTACCAAACTTTGCATTACATTTTCCACAAAGATCTCTGCTATTGTTGTTCTACAGCTGAGAGAGAGAGAATGCTTTGAGGATGTGCAACTTGGTAGAGAAACTTGATCTTGCCAGGAATTTCTAGGTCCCTTTATTTATTTGTTTTTATTATTATTATTATTATTTTTATCATTTATTAGTATTTTTTCTGCTTTATTTTCTGTTGTCTTTATTTTCTGTTTGTGTTCATAACGCGCAAGTTTAACCAAACCGTGCTGCGGACTGAAAGTGAAACGGACTGAGACCTCCTCCCGATCTGTTCTCAGTTCGGTTCGTTCCAGAAGGTCTGAGTTCATTTGGCGTGTTCACATATACTCAAAAATGCTGACTAATCCGTCTGAGTTTGCTTTAAGGGTTGAAACCGACCAAGTGTGAAAACACCCTTAATTCCTAAGTCGGTCTCAGACCTTTACTGCTGTGCAATACGGGTAGTTTTCACTTCGAACAAGATTGCTGCTGCTATCTTCATGTGGTGGCTATTGAAAACAGCCCACAGACACAGGGAAAACCAAACTACACAAATTATATCTGAGCACAAAAAAATATTAAGGAGACTGAAAAGGAGGATTGCATGGAGACAAACAGATCAGGCAACATCTAATGCTACTAGCTCTGCTTGGGAAACTGCAGCTTTTACCTGAAAGGTATTTATTGCATATTTGCACACCTATTCTTACACAACCACTATCACCATCCTTATAAATCAAACTAACAAAAGTATAAAAACTATACTATAAACATGACCTCATTTTGTTTTTGTTCCTTTTGTCAAGTAGGCATAATTTAAGTTTATGTGAATGCTGAGTCTATGTTAACAGATCATGCTGGTCTAATGTGCTTGGACTGATGTCGAAATTTCAGAATGGGAAATATATATACTGTAATGTTACAACTTAAACCAAATGTAGGCATTTTCACTTATTTTATGAACATAGAGTTGTCTTACTTTAAAACAAACATTAAACAACCACTTAGACATAACAGGATGAAAAAAAAGTGCATTTCTCATTAAAGGACAAAAATGTTTGGTCCTTTCCATTTACAACTGTAACATTAAGGTTTACAAAAGAAATAAAAAGGCTAATCAGGTGAAGATATTTTTTGCTTATTCATCAGGACATCCAAAAAGTGCATTGCTTGTAAAAAATAAATAATACATTTTAAAAATGTCAAACGGCATCAGAACAGGGAGAATACAACATTAAACTCTAAAACTAGATCTTTGATACACACAGTATTTATAAGTGTGTGTGTGTGTGTACATATATATATATATATATACACACACACACACACACACACACACACACACACACACACGTGCAATTTTTATCTCTCACATCAATAAGTGCAATACTTTTATAATTATTGATGTTTATTGTCTATACTATGTTCACTGTCTGTACTTGTTTGCACCGTTAAGTAGCCCCTACAATTTCATTGTATGAGTAGCATCCTGTTTCAGTACAATGACAATAAAGGCGTATCTTATCTTATCTGATCATCAGTTGGTCTAATCTGTGCTGACCACAGCCAGAAGCTGCAGCGTTTGGCTGATGTATGGGGGTAAGGATCAGGATAAGGTGGCACAGGGTAGGCTGGTGCACCACCGAGGTGGTCTCAGTTCGGTTCATTTCAGAGGGTTCAGAGTTTGTTTGGCGTGTTCAGATATACGCAAAAAATGCTGACTAATCAATCAGAGTTCGCTTTGAGGGCTGAAATGAACCTTGTGAAAACACCTTAAGAGCACATCGGGAGGTGGTCTCAGTCCAGTTCGCTTTAAGTCCGCGTCACAGTTCGTCCAACACACGTGTTATGAACACAAAGCTCTCCGGGTTCCCTTCAACAATTTTCGACCTCTGGGCTGGCCGTAGGTAGATCTCGTTGTATAGCCCCCGGAAACAGACAACAAACAATAAAGAAATTAATAAATACAAAGAAAATTATACAAAATTATAATAATTATAATAATGAACAAAATATATATGAAGGAGACCCAGAGATTCTTGTCAAGATCAAGTTTCTCTACCAAGTTGCACAGCCTCAAAGCAAATAGACAAATAGTAGCATAGATCTTTATGGAAAATGTTAGTTTTAACCATCTACTCTTCAGTACAAAAAAAAAATCCTGGGAATGGGGAACGTGAAGAGACAGCATTGGCAGGTTGGATGAGGCACTGAACTGTGAACAGAAAAAGAACTGAGGCTCCATCTGAGCTGAAGTGGACCAGACAGAGGACTGAATCCCCTTTCAAACGAACTCACACTGTGAACAGAAAAAGATCTGAGTTCCCTTTCTGTTGGTAAAGTGAGGGTGAACAGACACCTAAACTGTGAAACAGTGGAACTTAAATACTAGGACTCATCAGGGACACTCGCTGTCCTTAATTAACTCAAACAAGAAACAGCTGATGAGAAAATAAACAGACAATGACCCCAGTGTTTCAACTTAAAACTTAAACACCCCACTAGGTCACCACCACCAACTAAACTTAACTTGACTTTTATTGAAGAACCTAGTCTACACCATAGAGAAGAACCATTTAAGCATGCAAAGAACGTTCAGAACATTCACTCATGATTCTACACACACTAAGAAACCAAACCCCTTAATTTACCCCTTAAAAATCTACTCCTATACAGGGAATTAAGGAAAATTAAGGGAAAAAGTGCACAGATTAAGGCTAATTAAGGGGTAAAACTACTGAATTTTCCCCTTACTTTTTCAAATTTGCCCCTTAAATTTACACTTAAATTCCTTATTTCACCCTTCAATTTTTATGAATCAAGGGGCAGTTTAAGAGTATTTTAAGGGTCCTTAACTACTTAAAATTCCTTACATTGCCCCTTTATTCTGATTAATTACTGGGCAGCTTAAGAGTACTTTTATTACTTAAAATGACTTACATTTCCCCTTAATTCTAATAAATTATGGGATAGTTTAATATTATTATAAGGGTCTGTAAATCCTTAAAATCTTTATTTCATTCCTTAATCTTCATTAAATAAGGGGTTATTTAAGACTGTTTCGAGTTCTTAGCACTTAAAATATCCTCATCTCACCACTAAATTTTGTGTGCTGAAATGTTAAGGTAAAAACAAAAGCATAATATATCACAAACCAATACGATAAACTTGTTTTATTTTATTATTATGCGTGAATAAAGGACAATGAAAAACCTTTCTTTGTTTTATACGCTTGCCTCCTTGGGCTTTGAAAGCCTTTGGTGGGAACAACGAGAACGAGTGAATGCTCCCATAACCTGAACTAAAAGAAGGCTAACTTAAATACACAGGGGGGAGCATGAAGAACGAACAAGTGAAAACACTTAAGAGTCTGATGCCGGCTAGAGGGAACTGCATCTAGAGGACCAGTTCACAGTCTCTTGGCGCCCTCTAGTGGTCGCCGGGCAGAACCATGACAGGAACCCCTCCCCAATGGAGCCACTCTGGTGCGCCTAGAGGAATCCCCCAGTCCGTCCAACAGCGGAGGGAGGGAGCACGAGGGCGTAGCAGGAACCACCAACCAGGGCAGCGGTAGGGGAACGCCACGCAGGGATGGAGGCTGAGGCTGGAGCGGCAGCCATGGCCAGTGATGCTGGTGCGGCAAGTGGCGTGTAGCCGAGCCGAGTCGGCTGGCGTGGAGATCGGTGTTGGGGCTTCGGTGACCAGCACAGAGACGGGCGTTGGGGCTTGGACGGCAGGCGCGGAGGCTTAGACAGCCAACGCGGAGACCGGCGTGGGGGCTTGGACGACCTGCGTGGGGTCAGGAGCTGAGGCGCCCGGTGAGGAGACCAGTGCAGAGACAGGAGCTGAGGTGCCCGGTGCAGAGACCGGCGCGGGGTCAGGAGCTAAAGTGCCCAGTGCGGAGGCTCGAGAGTCCACGGCTTGGGAACCCGGTGCAGGAACCGGCAGGGGGACCGCAGCCTGGGGAGCTGGTGCGGGAACCGGAGTCGGGGAGGCCGGGCTGAGTGAAGCTGAGCTGATGGCGGCGGCTGGGCTGAATGCTGGAGCGGGACTAAGCGGAGCTGGACCTGGACCGGGTGCTGGAGATGGACTTGACTGGTTGCTGGAGCTGGAACTGGACTGGGTGCTGGAGTTGCTAGGGTGCTGTGGACAGGAGCTGCGGGGAGAGGAGGCTGCAGAGGTCTGGGCTGCCTGGGGGCTGAAGCTAGGGGCAGGGCTGGCTGGGACTGGGTCGAGTGGGGCTGGGCTGGCTGGGACTGAGTCGAGTGGGGCTGGGCTGGCTGGGTCTGAGCTGGATGGGACTGGGTCGAGTGGGGCTGAGCTGGCTGGGACTGGGTCGAGTAGGGATGAGTTGGCTGGAACTGGGTCAACTGGAACTGGGCCAAGAGGGGCTGCGCTGGCTGGAACGGAGTTGAGTGGAGCTGCGTTGGCTGAGATGGAGCTTGGTGAGGCTGAACTGGAGTGAGCTGGGCTGGTTGTGGCTTGATTGAGGGGGGCTGAGTAAGTCGCTGGACTAGACTGACCGGAATGGGGCTGCTGAGAGGACAGCTGGACTGACGGGAGTGGAGCTGCTGGCCCAGAGGTGGAGCTTTCCGGTTCTGGAGAGCCCACTGGCCTGGGAGTGGAGCCTCTTGCTCTGAGAGGGCTCTGTGGTTTTGGGGGCAGAGCTTTGTGACTCCAGAGCGCTCCGTGGCTCAGGGGGGAAGTTTCTGGCTTCCGTGGAGTTCCGCGAGTCGGAAACGGGGTATCTGGGGAGACGGCCGGTAAGCTGGAGCCCTTGGATGAGGTTGACTGTTTGGTTGAGCTGAGCTGGACTGAAGCGAGTCGGACAGGACTGAGCTGAGCTGGACTGAGACGGGGCCATGGAGCTTCAGCTTCAAGGACAAAATGTTCACTTGCTGCCTGATGCCACTGTAACCAAATAATCCAGTTCAAAATTTCCCAATATACATTGACAGTTTCTCTGGCCAAAACTCTGATCATCATAACATCATCAAGTTCTTTAGCCAAATTAGGTGTGCTGGGCAATGGAAAACCTGAAACTGTGTAGTACAGTGAGTCATGCTGCAGGATTGGCAAAATGTAAAAACAAATTTTACCTCCAACAACTTTGCCAAGGGCCACTGCTCTCCCATCTTTCTTCAGCAGTCTTACATGTCTGTAAACACATAAAATATGTATGCACATATACTGTACTGATCCTGAGTGGTTTGATTGTAAAAAAAAAAAAAACTTGGAGTGGTGACTGCACAATATTTAAGAAACTAAATTATTAAAATGTATTACTAAATATATTACACAATCATAAAATACAAATACAGAACAAGCTACACACTGTTCGACCAAAGCTGAAATCCTTCCTGTCATCTTGACAATGAAAATAATAGAAAAGAAGTTATGCTATGACATGAGAAGCCAGGAAAGTGAAGCAGAGCATGAACAGGAAAATTATTCAGAATCGGCTGTCTAGGGGATTTGTACAAGGCTGTATTCTGGACATTGATGATTTAAAAGAGCTTGAATAATTTTAACTTCCTTGCAAGTTACTTACAGTATGTATGTATTACCTTTCCTGACCTTCGGAGGTACTCCCTCTTGTTTTGGAGCCTCTTTAAGGCTTTTTTACGAATTTCATCCTCTTTGCCGATGAGGCAGGGCAACTCTGCTGTGACCTTGAAATGACATGAAATATTCTGTTAACACACTTTATTTGATGTTTTATATTGTGTATTGATATTTTAAGCACTCACTGTGGTACACAAGTAAAATACAGAAATGACGCCAGTTGTGAATGGTCCTGTTGGAGTAGGTCAAAAAGCTTCCAATTGATATTTGGCCCATCCGTAGAGACTGAAATCAGCTTGCTGCGGTCCAATTAATGCAATGCCTCCTATCGGAAAATAAGAAGAAACACAAAGATTAAACAAATTAATTACCACACATACATTTAACTGTATAAATTCAGCTACATGTTAAACAGCAAACTTTCTTCTAGTTTGGAGTTGATGCAGATTATTAAAACAGACATTCAACAATGGCTACATAACTGAAAGAAATGAAATCACAAAACTAACAAATTATAGGGAGGCTGCTGAATATGAATATACAGTTGGCATGCTGAATATGAGTGTGAATCCAGCATGCACTAGTCTACTCGTTTTCACCCCATGAGTAGGCTATATGCCAACTGAAAAATCGTTAGGCTTTCATTTCCATAGGATACAATACCAAGATTAGCATAACACTGTAATCGCTAACACTTATTTATGAGTGAATGAAGAAACATTGGTCACTAATATTACGTCTAAAGTAAGTAAATATGTAAACTAAAGTGAGAGACAACTCATAGACTTGCACTCGCATAGCTGTCGAGTGCACGAGAAAAAATAAGATATGGGACGGTGCTTAAACTTTATGCCCAAATTTTAGAACAACTTTCCATAGTTAAACTGTCAACGCAGCCAAACAAAACACACCATTGTATTTGTCCGGGCTATTAAAGCCGTCACTTACTTTGATGTGCTTCCGAAGGTCCTGCGCTGTCCCATGTCCCATGAACTGAGAGCCCAGATATCTCAACCTCCCCATTGCTCCGGAAATGACCGTGGAGGTCCAGCTGCTTGGATTTGGTGGATGAGTTGAAGCTCTCGTCGAATATAAAGACATACTGTCTGCTAATGGTGTTAATTAGATCTCTATGATGAAGTCCCCTATGCCAAATCTTGCTATATAAGCGATTTTGTTCAGTCGGCAGGTAAACGTTTTGCAATGTTCAAGTCAGGGAACGTTGGCTGGAAAAGGTCACCAATATTATCACTGCTGTTATAGGACAAATGTTGTCGTCACTGTGTGGAGAATCCAAAGTACCTCAGATTTTCAGGTCTCGGTTTACCTGAAAGCAGCCCAAAGATCTTTAGGCCTACTCGACGAAGATGTAACGTGGAGTCTGGTGGGACCAGACAACGATGATTTAGACGGCTTCTGGGATGGGGAACAAAACTGACTCCGCTGAAGTCTTTTCATGGCAAGTTGGTGTTTTTCTGCTTTGGTACGAGACTCCAGCGCCTTCACACCCAATGTCCCCAACTGTATTACCTTCTTGCACACTTTGCAGCGAGCCTTATGCCTACCGCTGCAAAGGGGTAGTAGTGGCCTTGTGGGAAGGATACTTGCCTCTGGACCAAAAGGACATGGGTTCGAATCCTGCCTTCAACATACCACCACTGGGTTCCTGAGCAAGACCCTTAACCCCAAGCTGCTCCAGGGAGACTGACCCCTGTTAGGGAATGGAAGTCACTTTGGACAAAAGCACCTGATAAATGTAAAATTCTGTATCCTTTCCTAAACCTGTAATTATTGGTTGAAACAAACAGGAGGGGATAAGCAAATTAGGTGAGAAAAGTCTATAGGTAGAAACAAAGAATGACGGAGAATGATAAGGAGTTTGGACTCTAGTGGGAGAAACAAAGAAAGGTGGATCTAAGCAAATCAAGTGATGAAACTCCTTATTTTTCTAATGGTAGAGAGAATCAATCAGTGGGTTGTGTTGGAAAGGTGGGTGTTGAAATTTCAAAATGTATAAAAACTCATGTACAGAGCCCAGTGGAGGAGCGAGCGACCAAGCGAGTGAAGAGGCAGCTCCCACGGGCCACGGCTGAGACCTTTGAATAAATCAGCAACGTCGTAGATTTCTGACTACGTTTGATTTTTTGGACTTAGAAAAAGTTTCAGACTTTTTTTATGGTCCCAATTCTCCATGACACATTCTGTAACCAAAATACAGTGCTTGCTATCAAACAGACAGTTTATTTGCCTTTAGTTTTCAAATTGAAATAAGGGCTTTTCTCAGCCTGATGTTTCGGGGGAACAAGATGTAAACATCTTGCTGCTTAATGTCCATGAAATCATCTCCTGCCACGCCTTGTTCTTTAAGGTAAATCATAAGAGAAAATAGATTAATCCAGATGATTGAAACTATAGTATGACCCAAAACATTATGTCCACACAGAGATTGAAAAAATAACATTAAATATGAATAAAATAATAGTAAACACCATAATATAATTAAGGCGATTAGCAACATAAAATAAGTCGGGGGAAAAGGGGTACCTGAGAAGACCATTACCAAATTTAGCATATTTCCCAAACACAACACAGATAGGAGCTATCAATTTAACATTACCATATAGTTCATTAGCCAGCTTTTGGTTTATTCTTGAAAGGTTTTGGCGGAGTTCCTCCGCCGACATTCCTCCATATAGTTGGTTGCTGTGAATAAATTAACAAACCATATTTAAGGAGAATACTAGTGCTAACAATATTTTATCAAGTAGTTTGAAGGCCATGGTTTGAATTACAGGGGAGCTGTAATGGTAACATTTATGTTACAGCTAACATCTTATTTTCAGTAAGGTCCCTAAAATAAAAGGTCTCCCCTTTCAGCCACTCTGTAATTTAAGTCGCTTGCTTCCTTAGAATCACATTACAAATACACAGCTGCGCGAAAAATGCTTTCAATATTTAGATTTTAAAAAAATAATTACACCTTACTTACTAACAAAATGAGGGGTATTGAAAGGGTTTAAGTCTTGTTTGGGGTTAATAAAAAAAACTTAGAAAAAAATTACCTCAGATCACGTCGTTCAGGGTTGTTAATTAAATTTAGCAAGGTTTAACTAGCTAGCCTTGCTAATTGGTAGCTCCATCTAACTAAACTTCGTATCTTAATTCATGATCTATGACCATATATTGGTACTTATTGATAGACAATTCAAATTTTTGTTCATTTTTAGAGGACCGTGGAAATAAGTGAACATACCAATGTGTCTGCACCACTCTGACGAAGGCTTGAGTGGGCGGGGCTAATTCCTATGGGTGTCTTTGGTGCCTTTTCTGATTGCAATACTTTTAACATTTCTGGCTCACTCAGTATATTTTCGTAGACGTTGATTGGCTGCTTCTTGCATAAGCTGATTTTATTGGTTGGCATAAAGTGACTTGATTGGTTGGAGATATTGCTTCTGTTGCTGGAACGCAATGTGTCCAACCAATCATGTTACAGATGCCAACCAATAAAATCAGTAAAGTGATACTGATTGGTCCTGCGGTAGCTTAGAGATTCCGCAAGACTTAAGTAAATTTCTGGCCGCATCAGTGAGAAAAGCAAGAGACTCTCCAAAAATGGACTCACCAAAATTAAAACAATGGTAAGAATGAATTTTCTATTTCCACTAAATATACTAAAATGCAATACAAGTCAATATTCATGTTATTGTTTATGGTAAACATGATCTTAATATTAGTTTTTTAGTAAACATGAATTTATTTCCCCACTTTAAACTCAGATTTAAATTTTATTTTTTTTAATTAATTTTCAATGTCCAAAGACAACACATGGTTTGAAGAAGACCGAAAAGTTCCTCAAAGGAAATAAAGGACTATCTTAATTTCATTTAATTTTTGTGGTGGATCAGTTCCACAAAGCCTCTGAAATGACATTAAATACTGACCGCAGCTGTATGAATCCCAGCTGGTGGTTTTAAAAACTGGAGATACCTGCAAATGATTCAATGTGATGGTTGAGGACAATTTTGTAAAAAATTTGGGAAAATTGGTCAAAATTATATTGTATATATTTTATTATTCAGATGAAAACACTGCACAAAACTGCAATAACACTTTTGGCCACTAAATCACCAAAAACACATTTTGTACCTAGCTGAAAATAGTCTTTAAAAATTACGCTTAGGGTGCCAGTTTAAATTTAAAATGTGACCACAAAAACATATTTTAATTTACAAGAAATACCAGAACTCACTCCAGTGTGTTTGTTCTGTATGTGGAGGAGCAAGAATGTATTTTTTCAGGACAATAAAGGCTCACTTTAAAAAAGAGAATAGAAAGGTAGGTCTGTATGACCGCAGTCTAATTTATCTGTGATTTTACTATGAATATTGATTTGCAAAAATAAATGTTCTTAGAACTTTATACACTTTTAATTTCGACCATGCATCACACAAACAGCAGCATTCATGCTACTTTTTTATTTTCAGTTTGGATCCTTGGCCAATTACACTTCTGTTCTACATGAGATGGGCTTTACAATACATCACGTAAGTATGATGCAGCAAGCCTCTTCTCTTTTCATCTAGTTTCACAAGTTTTTGCTAGACATTGTTACTAAGGGGATTTTTTCTCTTTTTGGAAATTCTACCCAGACATTCATCTAAAACATAAAATTTGCAAAACTATAATATGCCAAGTTATAACAATTAAACATTAACAACAACAAAAAAAATGCAACATTAACTAACAAATTTGTGTGTAACACTTACATTTGTCTTTATAAAAAAAATGTTTTTCTAGCAGTCTGAGTCCTCTGAATCCTCTGAAGTTACCGCTCAAGTGTCTGAACAGGATTTCCACATGTCTGTCTGGAGAAGTTTCTAAATCATGTTACTCTGAAGAGGTCATGCATGAGTCTGGCTCTAAAGAGCTCTCCCCAGTGTCTACTTCAGAAGAACTCTCCCAGGTGGCTAATTCAACAGAACTGTCCCAGGAGTATACCTCAAAAGAACGTTCCCAGGTGACCCCATCACATGACTGTAGTCTTATAACATCTCACTAGTCATACAAAACAAGTATTTATGAAGGATCCAGTACCACTGTCCTCCAAGCTGTATGTCGCCACCTCAAGACATTCATAGAGCACCCTGCAATGTCAAAGGCTGCACTCAATTCAGTTCTTGCCAGAGAGCAAACATTCTTGTTGCCAGTGGGTATTAAGATGCCCTCCTCATATTGTGAAATGATTTCATTCATCAAACCCCACTCTGTCTACCATGTCTGCCCAAAGGGTGACTATGTTTATTTCAGGGATGAAGATAAATGCCTTGCACAGTGTCCAGCTTGTGGCAGCAAATGACTGAATGATAAAAACAACAATTTACCAATTTACCAATAATAACACTCAGCTATTTGCCAGTAATCCCTCGCCTAGTTAGATTGTATTCTTGTCCAGAGAGCATACCCTCACCTTAATCTGGTCTTTGTCCTCATCTGCATCTTCTGTTTCTCGTGTTTAGGCCCTCGTGCCTGTTTTCTGTTTTGGTTTGTTTCTGTTCTGTGCTGTAAATAAATCTCCTTCATTATGACAGTCTGCGCCTATGTCTCCTTCTACTCCTTTTTGTCCGGACAAGGTTGTTGCATGACAAAAACAATGCTTTGGACAGTATGATAAAATATTATTATTGTCACTCATACCAAGGCCCTATTAATCATCATTTACATTAGCCAATTTTGTTATTTCATTTTTGTGTGTGTTGTTTTAACAATAGAACATCACGACCCACCTCCTAGTACACCTGCCCCAATCAATAAGAGAGAATGCATCCCTTGTGGCTTCATGAATGTTCCCACTGAAAGAGCAAACAGCTGGGTTGTGAGGCGTGCATGGCAAGCACAATAATGCGGACTTACCAGGTAAATTATATATATTTCTATTTGCAAGAAGGTGGTATGTGTAATAATCTTAGTATATATGAAAAACACATATGCTTTATTCATGCATTTACTCATTTAGCAGACATTTATTCCTAATTCATTTAAAGTACAGATATACAGTAACTCATAACAGTGAGTGTTGCCTTAGTATTAAACTCTCTTGGTTTTTTCTGTGACGGTGGCTGGCCACTAGAGGCCTCCCTAGTTTAAGTTTTGTATTTTGGTTTTTGTGGTTTGAACTTTTATTTTGAAAAGTTAAGTTTCTTGTTTATTAGTCACAACTGGGTATCATTAGAGTAAGTGGTTGAGTTTGGTTTTTGGTGGTTGGGTTTTTAGTTCAGATATTTAAGGGCCTTGTGTTTAGTTTTCTGGTGTGGGTCAACCCTCACTATACTTAGGTTTTTCTCCTGTCTCCGTTGGTGAATCTAAAGTTGTTGAGTTAGGCTCTCATGCCTGTTTTGTTTCATTAAAAATAAAGACATGAAGCACTTTGAATATCCATGGTGTGTGTGCCTGCCTATTGTGCCTGGAGAAGGGGATCCCACGTGACAGTACCAGATGAATCATTGGTACAACTTTATAAGCCATGTAGTGGTAGCTTGGTGTAACTGGGAGAAATGTGAGTATGCCCAAATGTAGGAAAAATCTGTCTTCATTTTCAGGTCCTGGACTTAACATTGTTTGCCTACAGTTCAGAAACAGTCCATAATGAGGATCATCATGGGCTATCTTTGAATAACCAGACCTGGACAAAACAACGTCCAAGTCCAAAACAGGTAATGCTCTTTCTGCCAGACAGTAACGAGAAGATGGAAATCATGGTGTGCCACAAGACCATCCGAGTGCAGAGAAAGGGCCACAGTCAGCCTCTACTGTTGTCTGCATCACGGCACAAGGCCAAATACAACAAGAACTCTTGCTATGTTCAGGCTTCAGAGGCAACATTTGGTGAAATTCAGTATTTTGTAGCACACATAAACAACACATTTGCTGTGGTAGACATATTCCCAACTCCAGAAATTGATGAAGAGGTAAACACGTACTTCTGCAAAAAGGAAAAGGTGGGACAGGATTTAATCCAAATTTCATCATTGTCAGCAAATTTCATCATTTGTTTGTAGTATCTGAGGATGACAAAATATATTTCTTGAATGTGCCTGTCCCTGGGAAACCAGGAGTCACTAGGTTGACTGTCTAATGTATTGAAAATATATGTACAGCATGTAATCAAATATGTACTCATTTTCAATTTTGTCATGTTTAAATTTTTTGTGAGATGTTACAATAAATGATATAATTATATTGATTTGTATATATTACACTTCATAGGACACTGTATCCTTAACTGTAATTTTTCATTAACAACTCACAACAGCACCTAATTATGATTGGTTGTAGTCAAATAAGCATCTTTTCTTAACCATTTCCTCAGTTTGTCATCTGTCTAAAACTGGAAGTCAATGTTATTTTTGCAAAATCAAATGTGCAATAAAAATGTTGGAAAAAATCTAGAAAATGGTGATGACCTTCAAAGGACACTCATGTTTTATGAGTGAACATTTACTACATTATGCATTTACATTAAAAAAACCCAGAAAATTAATTTAAAAAAATTAGTGTTTTTTCCTGAACTGGATCATGCAATCAACTATTTGTTGTACCTGGTGAATTATGCACTGTGTCAGAGATGTTTGTTGTATTTATAATAATTCATTATTTATTTTCTTTATTTAATATTATACTTATGCTGCTTACACACAGAATGCTGCAAATGTTGTGCATAAGCTAAGCACTTGTTAGATGAAAGAATGGCACAAAAAATTATGATTTCTAAATGCTTTTATGAAGTAGTATAAATATAACCTTCCCAATTAACTACTACATTTTATACCCAGTGATTAGTAAGATAATTTAATTATTTTTAAAGAAATTACACAAAATATTAATACAATATTTCAGTAATTTTTCAATAATCATCATTTGGCAATGGATCAATGTTCATAACTATCAGACAGTTACCGTTAACTGAGGCACATAAAAAGTCAAAAATACAAAAACATCATACAAAAATGAGACGTAGTGGGTAGGATACTTGTCTTTGGACTGAGAGGTCGTGGTTTAAATCCTACCTTTAGTATAAAACCACTGGGTTCCTGTGGTAGACCCTTAACCCCAAGTCGCTCCAGGGATACTGTCCCCTGTAGTTAGGAAGTTGCTTTGGAAAAATGCGCTCTGCAAAATATCGTAAATGTAATGTTGGTTTGTATACCTTTTTTTTCTTTGTGTATGCGTTGTTGGGGTTTTTTTTTTTCAGATGCAGCTGCAGCAACTATCCACTGGATCTTTTCTTTTTCTTTCCCTTTTTCTCTCTCTGTCGGCTGCTTTCTTTTTCTCTTCATTTTCTTTTATCTCTTTTATCTCTTCCTCTGTCTTCTCTCCCCCTGTCTGATCTGGTTTAGTTAGGCAAAAAAAAGGAATACATAAATAAATACATAAAAAATTCAAGTAACAAGAGGGGCTTATACTGAATCATTAAGGCTCCACTTGGCAAAGCAAAGGTGTCTGGCAATTCATGGCATCCAGCTTCACATCCTGCCGGACATAACAGGGTAAAAAAATTTAAAAATTAAAAAAAAAGAGGAAGAGAAAGTAGGGCAGAGGGTAAACGGGATGTGGTAGATGTGAAAATTTAAGGAAACATGAATGGACAGACTGTCCGGCCCCGAGGCTGAAAGTAGGAGGTGTCATAAAAAGGCCCACTATGCTAAGAAATGGAAATCCAAGATAGGAATTCATGACATTATTGAGACACAAATAGAGAAGCAACAGGGAGGACTTTGCCTTCCCACAAGAAATGTATTCAGAGGGATCTAGTGGAATTAACTGCTACAGTTGAACGTGGAAAAAATTGTTCAAATGAAACACTGGAGCGGCTGTAACCAGTGTCCAAGCAGCATATTCTCCCTCAAAAGACATGGAGCTTCGCAGGCCCAGAGTAAATGGGCCAGGAAATCACAGACTAGAAGTAAAAGTATGCATTAAGAATAGAGCAACTGTGCAAGAGATTCAGGTGATTGAAGGACTGTCACTACAAAACCAAACATAATTAAGGGAAAAGTGCACAGATTAAGGCTGATTAAGGGATAAAAATTCTTCTCTTACTTTTTCAAATTTGCCCCTTAAATAATAGAACCTCATGAATTAATGCCTTAAATTTAAGATGAAGGGGTTTCACACTCATGTCTTAAATCTAATTTTAAGGTAAAATTAAGGGGACGGTTTCACACATTAATGGCAGCTTAATTCAAATGAAGGGGTTTGATGTATTTTTAGGGGTAAATTAAGGTAGAGTTAAGCACATTTTAAGTACATTGTGTTTCATAGTGTGTCTAAGCTCCTATAAGGACTCCCTGCATTCGAAGCCACAAGCCACAAGCATGACCCAGTGCCCCACACTAGTCTTAGGAAATTAAAGGAGCCCTGTGAGACCGCGTTAGTTCCAGGGCGTGTTCTATAGGCAGCGTTCTCTCTGCGGCACGTGCCACTTCCGATGCACAACAAGGTGCAAGCAGAGCTCAAATGCATGGAAGACATGCCGTCATTTCTAAAGTGACGCAGGTACACGATCATGGTCATAGTGTCCAAGGCAAGATAAGACTGTGTGTAGACCAAACACATCTGAATAAGTGGGTGTGGAGAGAGAGGCAGATCCTGCCAGGGGTAGACCGCACTCTAGCCATGCCTGCTGGAACGAAGGTGTAGGTTTGGATAGTTTTTTTTCCTTAATAAATAAAATCATCACTTAAAAACTGCATTTTGTGTTGACTTGGGTTATCTTTGTCTAATATTTAAATTAGTTTAATAATCTGAAACATTTAAGTGTGACAAACATACTTTTTCACAGCACTGTAAATATAATTTACTAATTTGGTAACATAAATATTAACGTAAATTAAGCAAAAGTTCCATATCAAATACAGCTGTATACATGGGCTTCACTGATTGTGGGCCATGAGTGTTGAGGCATACACCAGGCATCACTGGCATTAATATCATCAGTCGTTGTCTCCAGCTGGTCCATGCTGAGTTTGATACCACTCTGGGGGGCAAATTAGATTCAGATTGGAGTACACTATATGGACAAAAGTATTGGGACCCCTAACCTTTACTCAAACAAGGACTTTAATAACTGCATTCAAACCCATAGACTCCTGAGCGTTTGAATTCATGAGTTGTAATAAGGTTAAAAAGAGAGAGAGAGAGAGAGAGAACCTGATGAAGCCGCATGTCATGTTGTTGCCTGTCTATTCCATACACTAGTTTGTCGTCTGCACGGCACGCTTCGCCGTCACAGCCCTCTAACATCTGTGACATGCGACGCTGAAAATGTTTGACAGCCGAAGAAATGCCGAAAGAAAGTCAATTAAAGGCAAACAAATACTTTCCATTGGGTGAAAACATACCCAGATGTGTCCTCAGACATAGCCACACATCCTCCGGTGTGAAATATAAATAGACTGTTTAAGCACATCAAGATGAACGAACGTGTGCAGAACTATCAAGACCCCCTGAGTAAAAGTGTATTCAGAGGTTCTAGCGTATCACCCTGTGACTCATTAATAAACCCATTGACCAAAACCAGGACCACTGATGATAAGATAAGATCAGGTATATACCTTTATTCGTCCCACAAGTGGAATAGTTGCTTTGTCGTGGCAGAAAGTGGACAGAACAAAGAGCAGCAAAAATTTAAAACAATACAATAGAATAAAGTAGAATAAAAATACAAATGTGCACTATACAGTCTAGGAATATAAAAATAGGATAAAATGAAAACGTGTAAAATATACATATTTTACACATTTTAATTTTATCCTATATTTATATATTTTTAATCTGGAGTTGGTCCCCCTTTGCAGCTATAACAGCTTCCACTCTTCTTGGAAGACTTTCCACAATATTCTGGAGTTTCTGTGTGAATTTGTGTCCATTCATTCTGTGGCATTTATGAGGTCACCTAGGTCAAAGACTTTTCTCAGCTTTGAAAAGTGGTGGAACAACTTCCCCCGACTGTCAGATTTGCTGAGACCCTCGTCATCTTGAAACTGCAACTTAACTAACAAACACTTCACCCCCCAAAAAAAACATCTACTGTATGTGATCATGCAGCCCCACAAGAAAGAGGCCCAAACATCTGAGACCACTAATACACGTATTCTATTTTAAGGTCAGTATCACAAATCTGTGCAAATTTGAATAACAGGCAAGAATTAATATTAGTTTTTCATTTTACTTAATTTCCTCAACATTTTTTAAAACTTCTTAAACTTTCTGTTGGTTATAAAATACAGTGGTGGCCAGGTTCTAAAAATCTAGGATTTGTGGGGTTTTTTTCATTTAAACCTTTTGCAATCTTGAAAGTAAAGTGCAATTCAGGATTCTGAATTGTAATAAATTTGTGACATTTGTAATACATTTGTGACATTTGAAAAAAAAGGTCCATGTGTGTTTGAGTCTCATCCGTTTCACTGAAATGTGTTTTCAGACGACTTTCAGCTGGATCTGACCTTCTCGTCAATGGAGTCTGAGTCACACTGTCATTAAAGCAAAAGTGGGGCGGTGGAAGGATGGTTGATGGATGAGAGGAAGCCTGGGTGGGTGGTTTAAAGACAGGATGCATGGGTGCGTGGGTGGTTGGGTGGCTGCCTGGGTTGGTGATTGGATTAAATGATGGGTTTTCACTGGTGGTCTCAGACATTGGTCATCACTGTATACTCAAACTGGCAAACTGGGGTGCTGGTGGAGCCTTGTGGGTAGGATACTTGCCTCTGGACCAAGAGGTCATGGGTTCAAATCCTACCTCCAGCACCACCACTGGGTTCCTGA
>JBBJLS010086076.1:0-23451 GCA_037577275.1 Bryconaethiops microstoma
TTGAATATATTTGGCCATTTTAAAATCCCGTTTTATAAACCTTAACCTTAGCTAAGCCAGGCTAAGCTATCAAAGCTGTGCATTCCTGTGTTCAAGTCATCCTCCAAACAACGTTTTGGCTAAACGTAGGCACTAACTATTAAGATTGTTGTTAGCTCTTTAGTTAACTTTTCTTAAACTCTGGAGGATACCTAAAGAAATCCACCTCAGTTTATAAATCGTAACCTTAGCTAACCTAGCAAGGCTATGCATGCCTGTGTTCAAGTCAGCCTCCAAACAACGTTTTGGCTAAACATGACCACTATAATACGGGATTTTTTAATGGCCAAATACAATCAAAACAATTGTTCTGCCTTACCAGGGTTTGTCATTCGGCACATTTTGAAAAGCTGGGTTGTGATGTGTGCTGTGGTACTTTGGTAAAAGATGCTGAACCGGCATCATATGGTCAAAGCTAGCACTTGCTGTCATTAAAACACAGTGGAGGTTTAATGATTCCTTCTAAATGGACAGTCAAGGTGTTATCCGACAGTCAACATCAGGGCAAGCAGTCAGTGTATCTCTGATCAGTTTGTCTGGGGCACAGTTTGAAATTGATAACCATAATTTTATGCTCTTATCTATAGTTGTGTCGGTCTTCCACAAACTAAGGCTGCACCACATTGCCAGACTGAACACTCTTAAATTACAGAATGGCAATACATGGATAAAGCTGTGTAAGACATTTCTGTTTCAAGGATTTTAGATGCTGTCCTGTATATATTTAATACCGAGCCACTATAGTGATAACACAGTAACCACATAGTGTGTGTGAGAGACAAAGGAATGAGTGAAATGTTTTCAGAAATTATGTCTTAAGCCCATGTGTGTACAATAAAATGTTGGTATTTTTTTCGTCACAGAGTCTCATTGTGTATACTCGGAGTATGGCCACGCGGTGATGGATTGTGTGAACTGGGAACACCGGGAATGCGGCATCTATGCGTTTGGAAGCCAAGGAGCTGGATCTTCTTAGTGATCTGATCCAAATGATCTGACTCATTAAAAAGAGCCAAAATTCCCATAACTAATCACGTGATAGTGTAGTAGGAACAGCAGACTCGGGTTAAGCATATCTGCACATTGTTATGAGATGTCATTTTTCTTGTACTTTTATTTCAATTTCTCTTGGTTGTGAGGGACGATCGCCATTGGTGATTGAAATGAAAAAACTACTCGCAAAATAAATAATCTAGTCGCATTGGCAACCATTTTAGTCGCCATCTGGAGCCCAGTGTATGTATTTTAATGACCAAACAATAAAAGTCAGCTCAAGTGGACAGTAACATACTTCACAGAGCCTGTGAAAGAATAAGTCCAAACGCTTTACTGAAAAAAGTTGCAATGGAAGAGTGATGGAAACATTCTATCCACACAATCAACATCAAATAATATATTTAAATAAAGAGTAGTGATTCCATTTGCCTGTCTCAGGGGAGAATTTACATGGAGCCCAGGGTTTCCCCTAAAAATCTGTCTCATTACAGAACAGGTCCATGACTCCCAAAGTTACAAATTCTAAGACAGGTAATATACTCACAACTAGAGTGAGTTTTTCATTGGCTAGAAACTAACAATGCTCTAGGGTCTGGTGTACCACTCTTTTTTGTTACCATATTGTCCCATGGCTCCAACTAGTTTCACCTGGCCCTTGTTTGTCTCTCTATTTTAGCTGCCTCTGCAATCAGGCAGATGTTGGTCCACTCTCACACCAACTCCACTATGTCCCTCTGTTCTTCCCCTTTTTTCTTGTTTCACTGTTTATACCTTAGGCTACTATCACGACTTAAGCTACTAGGAGTGAGGGCCTCTCTCGTCAAGAGATCTGTCCTGGTAAAGGGTCTCTGTGGGTGCTGCATGTCCCTATGGGATGAGTTGAGTATGAGCCTCATCAGTTGGATGGGGCCAGCCCCCAAGGTGAGCTCATGGTTCCCTGGGTGGCTGGTTTGTGTAGGCCCACCTGAAGGTTAGGTGTTTGCCTGGCCCATGGTCCAGGATCAGCATCACCGGTGTGGGCAGTGTATGTATCTTGGCAAAACCTTTCCTGTCTTTTTTCTGAAAGAAGGATAACCTTATTGTTCTAATATGATTGACTCCTGCATTTTGGTAAAGCATGTCTTTCCCGTCTGTGTTCTCTGAAAGAACTGTAGCTTGCCTGCTCTAGTTTGTTTGATTACTGACATCCGTTTAACCCTGTTCTACAATCCAGTTATCCCTGTGCTGCACAAGCCAGTGCTCCATATCCCTTTGTTCCCTGTTTTGCCCTGTTTTCTGCAATAAACCTGCAATAGACTTTATAGTAAATCATCTGAAATTTTCTGAAAGAATAAAATACTGTTGCATGGGACACTGGAATTCTTTTATACGTTAATGGAGAAGGCCAGTCTTACAGCAGCCAGCAGGGCTCCATTACCTGATCCATCTCCATGACAACAGAGAGAACCAATTGCAGTAGTAAACTAGAATGCATTTACATGAGAGAATGCGAAGCATGATTGCACTCCAGCACTCCCAGAAACATATTTTTTATTATGCATGGACGCAAATGTAGGGTGAACAAATGATCAATACTCGGCCTCTGATGATCTAAACAGTAAACTGTATTCAAGCGAATGGGGGAGCTTTGGGGGTGTAATCACATATCAGAGTTGGAACCATGCCAAGTGTCCCCAAAATTTACCTATAATAAGAATAATAAATACATAGCATTTCCACATGAAAATGCAAATTGTGATTGCTATAAAATCAGTGTGTGGAGCGTGAATTTTAATAGGTACGTCTCCTGATACGTTTCATTCAGCCTTTTACTGCTGAACCACTGAAGGGTCTCTTACCAAGCCATTTATGGTTAAGGACGGCAGAAAAGGGGGGTGAACCGCACTCGCCCGAAAATTGGATGTAGCCATGTTCACAGGCTCAGCAATTTAATTAACCACAACAAACAGCAAAACATGTAACTGACCTAAGCTTTAGTTTCTTGAGGTCTGTTTTTGCTCCGTAAGACTGAATTGTTGTTCTGCATTTTGTCACTTTCTGGCTACCATAGCCATAATGTCACAGACTCTCTCTCCGACACATATTTTTAAGTTGACTGTCCGCTCTCTCTATTCATACACTACAGAAGCAATTCAACCACAAAAATCTGTCTCAATCAGTTGGATTCAGTCAGGTAATTGTAACAGCTTTAGTTGTCTAAAAACAGTGTTGTTAAATGCAGATGTAAATTTAATAATTCCGAGCCTAATAACAATATTGTCAACAATAGCAGCAGCTTGTAAGCTAACTTAACAAAACCAGCTTAAGCCATATTATTTTTGCAGGATGTGATCTATGGACTGTAAAAGTGTAATGTTTTGAGCCTACAGCAAAACTATTGAATAATACTAAGCAAGTTCCTGTCCTGTTAATCTGTGCTAAAATGAATTTTTCCCAGTATTGTTGTGACAGAGGTAAGAAAGTGAAGCGTGTCCACTTGAAAGCATAAAAATGTTAACTCCTCTACAGTTAGCCTCACATTCACTACAAGATGAAACAAGCCAATAAAAACAGGTGTTATGTTGATGGGAGTACTGCAAGACTATAATACTGGTCAGTTAGCAGGCGTTTTATATATTCATTATGCCTTTAGTGCAATGTTTCGACTCATACTGAGCACATATGGTAAAAGAGAATGGAGGATGCTTAGGAAAGAAAGTTTCTAAGAATGAATGTGAGAAAACTAGGGCATCTGGAGTGAGCTGTTGTGAAAGTGTGACGGTTTTGAAAGAGAGGAAGGGAGAGAGAGAGAGTGAGTGACTGAGAGTTTGGGTGTCCGTTTTTGGCCAACTCCCCGCTCCCACGGTCCAGCCTACATTCAGAGTGTGTGTGTGCTTGCAGCTGCATCATCAGTCATGCAAATGGCCTTCCTGACAAGCACTTTATAACACTTAGGAAACACTGACACTCCTACAGAGAGTCTGTACATGTTTGTGTGTGTGTGTGCGTGCGTGCGTGCGTGTGTGAGAGAGAGAGAGAGAGTGCATAAGACACTGGCGCACAGTGTTTCCAGCACTGAGATTGAAGAGAAGGCTGGGTGCTGTAAACACATTTGTACCAAAACAAATACAAACACAGAAAAAAAAAAGAAATTGTGCCCTCATATCAACACAAAACTGGCCCAAGAAAAAGAGGGTTACTAACGAATACACCAGAATTACAGTGAGCCCTGCTAGAGGTCTCATGATCCAATATTTGATACTTCAGACAGAGAATATGTGATTGCAGTGTTACACATTATGATATGCTGTGGTTTATTAATTTAGACTGCAAACATATCTGAAGCACTTCTTGACTTCCATTAAAAAGTAAGAACATTTTTCCTTGTGTGTTAAATCTGTAATTTTAGTAAACTGTCATTTATACAAGTTTTTTCCTGTTATAAACAATATATTCTGATCCAAAATGATTTTTCAATGGCTGATTAATATAAATTTAGGAGTCTGACTCAATATATTTGTTTATTAATACAAATATATTGACAATACAGTACTGATAGCACTTTATCCTGACACAATAATATATAGACCATTTTTCTAATTCAAAACAATTATAAGCCCAATCAGTACATAAACACCCCCCCACACACACACCTGTATGAATGGTACACCGGAACGCTCAATGGCCACCACACCCACAGTCTGACTAAGCTCCAGGTCCAGGATGAGGATTTCTCTGGGGTAAAGCAGCAGCATGTGGTTCCTCTTTGAGGGCAAGTAGGACAGCTGGAGGCAGTCATTCAGAGTCACTGCTTCTGCTCTAAACACACACACATACAATTCTTTTCTTAGGTTCATATTAAGAGTAATAGTTATTTTTTAACCTTCAATAAATACTTTTGAAAATATTGCTAAGACAAAATATTAAAAACATAGAGCTCAGTCCAGTCTTTGTGCCTTCATGCAGCCAAATATCTGGTAACAATGTGTCTGGATTTAATGTTTGATTTACTAGATTATCACACACTTTGTGCCCAGACCTTCCCACTAACTGCAGGTAGAACACCATGAAATAAGTGATCAACAAGCTCAAGACAAAACAGAATAAGAAAGTTCAGTGATAAAGGAACAGCAATGTTAATTATTGGACTACATGCATATTGTGCGCCCTGTAATCCCACGGTTATCTGATCCTGAGAGTTTAAATGGCATTATCCTGATGGTAAACATTATTTCAGTATGTGTTAAAGGCTCGTGCCTTTATTTTACCCCCAAAAATAAATTAACAAATGGTTTTAAAATGCGTGAGAAAAACATTACAAATCCGGCTGGCATGAGATGATGTGTTTTCCACCCATTATTTGAGCTCCTTATCCTTAACAAAGACCGTAAGGAGTGCTTGAGCCTGTCCCAGTGCTCATAAGGCGAGAGGCAGAGAAATACCCTGGACAGTTCATTACAAGGCAGACAAATAGACGAGCACACTCACATACACCTATAGGGCAATTTTGCTCCAATCCACCTGACGTGTATGTCTTTGGACTGCGGAAGAAAACCGGAGCACCTGGAGGAAACCCACAGAGACACGGGGAGAACATGCAAACTCCACACAGAAAGAGCCCTTCTTGCTGTGAAGTGACCACGCTACCCACTGCGCCACCCTCATATGTAATAAGTTGCATGTTGTGGGGAGGAAGAACTTTCTATGGCATTCAGTGGAGCACTTTATGCTGGTGAGTCTACGGTGAAAAGTACATCTCTGTTCGACCACATCACTGTAGAGTGGATGATCAGCAATGTCCACGATGGACTGAAGTCTAGACAATGTTCTTCTTTCAGCCACAGTTTCCACGTTGTCAAGTTCCTCATCCACCAATGGGTCTGTTCTCCTGATCAGCTTGTTGATACTCTTGGTGTCTGCCATTTTCATGCTGCCGCTCCAGCACACCACAGCATAATAAATAGCAAAGTTCACTACAGATGCAAAGAACATCCACATCATGATATTGCAGATTCTAAAAAAAGATTTTATGGTACCAATATTACAAATACATTCTGTAGCACAAGGCAGGGACTCAATCTGGGCAGGGCGCACACACACAGCATTTGCTCACACACTCACACCTATAGTCAATTTAGAATCCCCAATTCACCTGACACACATGTCTTAGGACTGTGGGAGAAACCGAAGACCCCAGAGGAAACCCACACCACCACGAGGAGAACATGCAAACTCCACAGACACAAGGACAGGGGGTTCAAAACCCCCAACTTTGGAGCTCAGGGGAACAGTGCTACCCACTGCACCACCGTGGGGCACATTACAATTTATTTCTCCCATATTTGATTCAAATGCATTAAAAGAAATTAACACACCATTCAATTCTCACTTGAATCTTCCCATTTAATTCCTTATTTGATTTACACCTTATTTGATTTACACCAACAAACATAAAAAGTCCTGCAATGCTATCAGAGTAGGTAGGTGTGACGATACTGGTACAGTATCTCTAGTTTTCATTAATGACAATATTAGCTGTAAAGGGCTTTAATACTAACCAAACATTTTGGTTTTCTGGCATGGCCATGTCTTTTAAGCACAATCCACAAATTATCATTAGGGTTGAGGTCAGGACCTTTGATGCATGTTTAAGGGTCTTTGTCCTTTTGGAACAAAATTACATTCAGGATTCAACCTTCTAGCTAATGGTTTGATGTTATACTGAAGAACTCAGATATTTTATACTTTTATCATTATTCTGTACAATTCATGCAATTCACCAGTAACAAAAAACAATCAGAGCATGGTAATACCACCAACCATGCTTAATAGTTGGTACACTGTTCTTGGGAATGAAAGCATCAGCTTTTCTCCTCCAAACATACCTCTGATAACTCAACACCAACTTCTATCATACTTGAAAGATGAATGTACATATGTTTGGCCACAGCTGTAATTTTTGGATTTGAACGTTCCTCCAGTTTGTACAGTAGGATCTATCCTCACAGTGCCACATGCAGCACTTAGTGGTAATGCGTCCTCCTTTCTTTTTTGTTGTTTTTAGGGGCATGGCCTTCACTAGTTGGTGATAGTAACACGATTAAGATCAATGGAAAAGAAGATACTCGCATGCAGAATTAGATTTTTTTTATCATTTTATGAAAACTCAAACATTGAAAAACCATGACCATCTCTACTTAATACATTATAGATGCCATGATGAGACATACATTATGCATTACACTCACAGTCAGGCTTAGTTACTAGCATACGGAGCAACATCACTACAACTAGGTCAAAATCATTAACAAAAATAATTCAGAAGTAGATTTTTCAGAGACTCTCACAAGCTCAGTTGCACTGCACCACAGAAGAGACTGACACATGACCCACTGAGATGGAATGAAATAACAACTGCCACAATTCTCCTCCAAGCCCCGCAACTACTGGAGGCCAACTACCATCACACTTAGAGAGAATATTGCTGGTATAAACTGAGAAGCATAAAATGGAAGCTATTCTCTACATTTTTAATGTAAAGTGGTCCCTTATAGTCACACGTGAAAACACCACAGCATATCACACAGTGTGAACAGTGTGAAATTCATTCTCTGTATTTAACCCATTCACCAAGTGAAGCATTGTACAGCCGCTGGCATGGTGCCCCCAGAAATCTCAGAAGTTATAACTTTACTGGAGAGGGACAAAAAACAAGCTTAAATGTATGTGCACAAAAATTTTATTCCACATAATTTTGGAGCATTTATATTGTCCCATTCCACATGAAACGCTCACAAAACAAAAATGGTTAGTTTTTTTCCCAAAATTGAGTAGAAAACCTTTTTGTGGACAAAGTGTGTCTCCCTCAGCTGTGGGAGGATTATGGGATGGCATAAATGCCTACATACTCAAATAGTAACTCAAATATTCTGAAACATGACTAGTCTCTAATTGCCAGAATGTCATATGTAATAAATCTCAAAAAAAGCCTTATTACTAAAGAATCTTCACTGACAAGAATGACAAATGCAAAGTTGTCCAAGTCTATGCTATGTGGCAAGAAAGATTTCAGTTTACAAGTCACTTTGCTCAGAACCTGACTTAAAACACATGACTTGCCAAACAAGCACCATGAGTTAAATAATTAAAAACACTTTAATTATTTAACTCATGCAGTGTGGACAGTGTGTGAATTCTTCATCCTCCATTACATTAAAGAGAATTATTAAAATCACCAAAACAAGAGAAATTATAAAAAGTAACAGAAGCATAAGAGAGGATTTTGTGCTTTGAGGGACCCCTCCTGTGTTGGGAGGGCCAGGCAGATCAGTCGATGTATTTATCAGAATCCAAAGTAAAGGCTACAAGCACAGCCTCCAGTGTGAGAGACCCCCCCCAAGCTGGAAAACACATATGAGGATTCTCTCAACACACATTTCTTTCTTCCATTAACACCCACCTAACCTTACTATCTTCACACTTTCATGTTCACTACAAAGTACACTGTGGGTCCCACACCCTGCATGCATCTTTCGGCTCATCACAGCCAGACACAAACAGAATAAGTGCTGTACTCTCCGCAGTAGACAGACACACACACATTTGCACAAACCTGCAACCACAGTACCATAAAACCAACTTTCAAAATAATCCAAGCATTAGCCTAGTAGTAAACACTTCCAGCATCTCAAAACCTCAAACATCTTTCATGCATTCAGATGGCTCAATATAACTTTCTTTTTTCATGTTCAACCCCTAAGTATTTAAAAAAAAAAAAAAAAAAAAAAAAAAAAAGTCATGAGTCCTGCTTTAGTGCCCCTTCCCCCGTGTTCTTCCGGTCCCAAAATAAATGATCCTTATTCATTTAAATAGTTGGAAGTTTTGCTTATTCATTCTTTCTTTTTCAGCTATGCCATCATGTCTCCAAATTCAATTGTCACAGATGGCTCATGGGTGCCACGCCCACCGCACACTGAGATCGCTGGAGTTCCCCGCTTCCAGTCGTGTGCAGTTGGTTTCTTCCGTTTTGCAATTGTCCTCTCTTGTCTCTTTCATTTATGTTTCTTACTTAACGCCAGGCCCACCCAGAGAATGTGGTCAAATCACCCTTGTATTCTCCAGCTTTTTGTCTGTGTTTCTCTGTATTTTCATTTATTACAGCCCTAGCTGGCTCCTCTAGTTAAGTATCTAGCTTGTGCTCTAGACTGCCGAAGAACCAAGTCTCCTTCTGAGCGTCGAAGCATGTGGATAATTCCCCTCGTCAGTTGTACAGAGTAATTACTATCCTATGAGTTGTATTTAGAAAATAAAAAGTATCAAAGTACCCCTGCATGTGTATTCTTGTCACTGAGATGTGGGGCAGCTGGTGGCCTAGTGGTTAGGGAGTTGGCCCTGCAATCAGAAGGTGGTGGTTCGAATCCCAGGACTGCTAGTGTTCCCTAGTCGCTGCGTTCCTTGGTGAATGGGTTAAATGCAGAGAAAGAATTTCGTGCCGTTCATGCTGTGTGCTGTGGTGTGTTCGAGTATGACACACAAAAAAAAGAGAGAACTAGGACCTGGCACTGGTACTCCAGAGTTCTCTAAACGAGAGAAAACTCAAACATAAAAAGTAAAGAGAATTTTCTATGATAAATAAAATCTCATTAACATGCTAATGGATTATAATTACACTACCAGAACACCCCTGAAATGCTAATGTTACATATAATGCAAAATAAGAAGACTCCGGCATTACACAAACAACTCAAACCCGACCCGGCCCAAAATACTTTATTAATTAGAAGGAATGCTGCTTTGTCCCCTTTTTAGTCACCATGTCAGCAACTTACAGGTCAGTCACTCCCTCTTTTAGATAAAAATATACATTTTTTGATATACACATTTTAAGGCCAGTCAGGTGAGATGATGCAGTCTGTTTAGATAAACAAAAATGGGTTTCAATAAGATTTAAAGATACACTTAATTAAAAATGGCAAATTTAAAGGAGAGGGACAAAAAACAGATTCACTATCTGAAAGTTGGGCCAAATTAAAAAAATTCTCCTGGGGCCATAACCCATGACCCCACTAGTAAAGGCTTAGTTTACCTATTCACAAATTTCTAGTGACATTCGTGCAGTTCTATTAAACACTCAGACAACATTTATACAAAAGCGCAGCTAGTTTAAAGCTGATTTATACTTCTAACATGTACGCACAGTCTTTTGCATAGGTATCTTCCAGGGATCATAACAGGACAGTGCTCGTCGGGATCCCTGCCAGGTACTACCTTGAAGTGGGTGTACCTGTTATCCTGCGACTTGCCAAAACAGCAAACTAACTTGCTCTTTTTCCCTGCTGTTTGTTATATGCACTACAACAAGTAAATGAACCAACAACTAATCAACACGGATTTTCGTTTGAGAGAGCACAAGGGATCAGAGTCCTGTTTAGGGCCGGCCTTGAATGTCATCTCCTTTAACACAGAAGGATATTCAATGACTGAACAAGAGTTTCTGCCGAACATCAGCAGCAGCCGATCATGCCATGTGATCTGTCTTCAAGAAACTCATAGAGGCAGCGCAATATTCATTCAGCAAGAGATTGCAATTTAGTCTACCGCCATGACAAAAGTAAATGATATTGAAATACTGACAGTGAATATTGTTGCAGTATCAATTACATCAGTATACAAACTACCAGATCAACTGTTCGAATTTGTTAAACCAGCAAACTACGATCAAAACCAATATCACAGTCATCTGTGATTTCAACAGCCATCACACCACATGGGGATACCAGGAGAGAAATGATGACAGAGAAAAGGTCGAAAAATGGACAGAGGCTGAAAACTTGCGACTAATACATGACCTAAAACTACTAGGATCATTCGCAAGCGGATGATGGAAAAAACAATACAATCCTGACCTGATTTTTGTAAGCAACAATATAGCATCTACTTGCAGCAAATCAGTTCTGGAACAGATACCACACTCACAACATAGACCAACTGCAATACTAATACAGTAATTAAGCCAATAACAGTACCGTTCCATTGGAGGTACAACTTCCAGAAAGCCAATTGGGACCATTTCTCAATAGAACTGGACTAAATGGTAGAGACGATCCAACCAAATTGGTGCAACTACAACCGTTTCGTTGAACTAATACGTACTGCATCAAGGAACTCAATACCAAGAGGATGTAGAAGGAACTACATATCAGGGTTAACAGCCAAACTGTTAACCCTGATATCAATATGAAGAATACCGCAAGAAGTATAAAGAAGACACGTTTGCAGAAGACACCATGACAGCTGGAGATGAATTTATAGCAGCTATAAGTGAGGAACGACAGAATAAATGGCAGAAGCTGATAGAAAGCGTTGATATGACACATAACAGCAAGAAAGCATTGTCAATGATATGGAAGCTTAATAGCGACAACCGGAAAGCTGAACACTTCCATAATGTAACCACTGATCAGATTGCACATCAACTACTGCTGAATGGAAAATGTCCAGGAAAACACCGAAAGGCATTTATCGAACGGCCGAGTTAACAGAAGCACTGTCTGGCCTCCAAAACAGTAAAGCAGGCGGAATAGACAACATACACTATGCAATGAGCAAATACGGCACTTTGGCCCAAAAACTATCATTCGTTACTAGTTATAGTAATGAATGGTTACTATAACTACACAACAATTGCACGGAAACCAGCAATATATCAGCACTCTGGCGTAAAGCAAGAGTAGTTGCATTACTTAAACCTGGTAAAGATCCAAACGATACAAAAAGTTTCAGACCGATATCACTACAGAACAATCTGTATAAGATATATGAACGATTAATCCTGAACCGTCTTACACCAGTCGTTGAACCACTACACTACAACAACAAGTCCTGACCCAACACATAGAAGATGGCTTCGGGCAAAAACTGGTAACCGCTTTTATAGACCTGACAGCAGCGTATGATACCTTCAACCACAGATGACTGTTGATTAAACTATATCAGATGACAAAGGATTACAGTTTAATTCGAACAATCTAATCACTATTAGTAAATCGCCAGTTCTTCGTGGAATTCCAGGGTAAATGCAGCCGGTGGAGGATACAACGTAACAGCCTACCACAGGGCAGTGTGCTATCACCAATGTTGTTTAACATTTACACCAACGAACAGCCGATATAACCGGGAACAAAAAGCTTTGCTTATGTGGATGACCTAGGAATACCAGCTCAGTCAAGTAGTATCTATGAGGTTGAATTAACACTAGAAGCTGCATTGAATAACATCACCGAATACTACAAAGTCAACCAGTTATGTCCAAACCCAGCAAAAACACAGGTATGCCTGTTTCATCTCCAGAACCATGATGCACGAGGAAGACTGACGATAACATGGAATGGAGTGAAATTGGAGCACCGTGACACCTAAGTGTCACTCTAGATCACTGACGTTCAAAAAGCACACTGAAAAACTTAGAGGGAAGGTTAGTGCATGACAGATCCACGGCACATGAAGTACGGACATGGACCCCCAAGACAGCGGCTAAAGTCTCGAAAGAGCTTTCTTAAAACTGTTAAGCCACTGGAACTTTCGGCCAGATGCAGCTTGTATCGACATATGGCAGACACGATTACTAAAAGTACCGGATGTAACAATGGAGAAGTTACGAGCTGGATCAGAACGAGAATGTTGGACATGGAAGGCACTGAACCACTTACGAACTGGTGTTGGTAGATGCCGTGCTAATATGAAAAAATGGGGCTTTTCTAATGGCTCGGACCATAATAAAATAAATACATTTTAAAAAATCAGTCATCAAATTTTCAAGAAAGTCATCAAATCAGCCATTCAGGATTAATTCAGGAATGGTGCACCATTATCAGGGGACACACTTGACTATGTACATCTATTAACAGTTCTGTGACAGTTTGGTATTTCAGGGTAGATTTCCTAAAAAACAGGTTCAGATCTGTTTTTTTCCTTCCAATTTCTGATTCAGCACTTTCTGTGCTTTTCATCTCAAACCCAATATTCAATTCAATTTTATTTATATAGTGCTTTTTACAACCAAAATTGTCACAAAGCAGCTTTCCAGAATCCAGGTCAGAGCCCCTCCTGAGCCAGCCAAAGGCAACAGAGTTCCTGACACATGCATAAAGCCACCAGTCACTGTCTACAGTCTGTTCTACCCAACCCAGCTCACTGGCAGCCGTTAAACCATCAATTTAACACCACTGTCTTTGCTGATGCCAGTATGGAAGCTGGTATTTGTCATATTCTTATCATTTGCATTCCTGACAGTCCTTATTTCAAGATAGGACTACACAGCAGGCCTAATGCATCAGTTCTGTTGCCTTGCCCTAGATTACAGCTCTCCACTAACACAATGAGCAGCAGTGGCAGGCTAATGGATGGCAGGGCAGGTTCTTTATGTGGGGATCCATCAAAGTCGATTTTGTAAATAAACCACCGCAGACCAGCTCAACTGCAGAGACTGCGGGAAGCGATGGGATGTTGGTAAGTATACTGAGCCATTAGAAACAAACACGGGGAGTGATCAAAGAGAGGGGGAATCACCAAGGGTGTATCTCTAAAGCTTTTGGTGATCAATGATGCAGGGTAAGAGAGGGATAGGGGGTCAAGAAAGAAGAAAGAAAGAAGCCCAGTGCTCTATATTACACGGCCTGTAAGAGAGCATTTTGGTTTGGTTTTTTTGCCTGCCTGCTATTTTTTTGATTGCATGGCAGGAGGCATACATAATCTTTTAATGCAAAGAACAAAAATCCCTTTTACTCCAAGCAATCGCACACTGGTTTTCCCTAAAAATAAACAGGTTTTTAAATATTTTACTAAGTAGAGCGACTTTTCATGATGTCCCCTATCAGACAGACAGGACTCTTTATTTTTTTTACCTAGCTACTCATTAAGTAAATGCCATCCTCCAAGCTCCATTTGGTATCAGGGTCAAAAGACAAGGCGTGAACACCCGAGTGCAACTGACTCTTGAACAACAAAACCAATGAACCCTCTCCTGACACAGGAATTTGCTATTTTGTATTAAGAAAACAATGCAAGTTCAGTAGTGCTTAGAGTCTTCAGTAAACAGTTCTTAAAGCATCAGCTACCTGAGGCTAGATTACTGCTTCTTTTCAGTAGAGTGGGGTCCTTTTCAATGAAACTAGTACATTCAGATCATGGTGTGGGACAGGTTGGGTGTGGCAGAACTTACGTGGGTTTCTCATTGGTGATGAGCACTTTGACCTTGTTTAGAGCCTTCTTGGCACCAGTGGGCTGGACAGCAGCAGGCTTGCTGTGTGCAGGACTAGAGTGGGGGCTAGCAATGTACACCTTTTTGCCACCACTACCCGGTGGTTTCGAGGGGGAAAAGTCTGTGATGAATACGATTCCCTCACTGGTCAGCACTATAAAAACGAGGGAATAAAAAAGGAAAAGATAAGAAAGACAATAAAGTCATCTTAGTCACATACTAGCAAAATCATTTAGAAGTATCCCCCACCAAAGAATTATTAATCTGGCTTTTCACAATGATATTTAATTAATAAACTAGTTTTCTTTGATCATTTGCAAGATAGGACTGTACTGAAACATCTTCAGGTTCAATAAGATTTCATTTATTATATTTTATCTGCTAAAATGTCTACAATAGGGCTGCCAAGGTTAACAGGTTAATAATGTTTTACCACTATAATGTATTATGGTTGGGATGTGGGTCATTTTTTCATCCTTTAAGCCATGCTGAATCTATGTTTGCAGACATTTTATTCATATACACCTTTAAATGGCTTTCAAAGCATTACTTTCAACAGACCATGCTAGGCATTGCTCATGAAGACAGTCACTGTTGTTCTCTCCGAACATTAGTAACTTAAATTCACATGATTAAAGTTACTGAATAATAACAATACCAATTCAATAACGATCATAATAGTTAATCATTATAAACTGTCTTTGTTGGAACATTGTAACTTCAGTTTTTTCTGTTTGAAAATTCCAGCTGATCTTGAGAATAGTGTATGATGAATGTACCAATAGCAATTGTTCAAAATGACATAGAATAAAAGATTTCTATAATAACTTACTTTAAAAGCTGCAAAGATTTTTTCCCTTGATTCCGATATGAACGAATCACACTTTGACAAAACTGATAAAGTAAATTGCTAATATTTGCATTTCACTAAACAGACACTATACACAAAATAATATGATCCAGATGGAACATATTTATATGTTCTACACTCTACACTCACATGCCAGATTGGAGGGATCAAAAGGGTCAAAAGAAAAGGAAAGGATGTTCTCAGCATAGCTCTTCTTCCACAGCTTGGTCCCTGTATCTCCGTTCCACAGAACTATATAGTTGGGAGGGTGCACAGCTAAAAGCAGATCACGTGATGCGTCTTGATTCCACAGCCAATCCATGTCTGGTAAAAGAATGAAGGCAACCAAACCAAAGGAGAACATCTAAAACTCTTTTACATACATCAAGAAATGTTTCACATACTCATGACATAACAGAGATATTGAAAGAAACTTCTAATTGCCTACATCATGGAAAAAGCATGGAGACAGAAATATTGAAAAAAAAAATCTTTTTTTGTGCATAAATATTGCCTAGGGAAAGAGGGCCTAAAATCTCACCCTGGATCGGTTTGGAGTGCTCCTGGATCTCGCAGTGAGGCATGCCACTCACCACATCCCACACAATGATCCTGCCCGCAGCATCAGCCGAGGCCAGCCTCAGGGAGTAGGGAGAACCAAGGCTGTGATGGTAGTTTTCTCTGCACCATTTCACCTAAAGGCAGAAGGGAGAACACAAAGATGGTACAAGAAGCAGAAATGTCAAAATTCATTTAAACCAATGTAGCAGAACATTCTGAAAGAATCAAAGTGGCTATAAAGCCAGAACCCAAAAACAGACACGGCTGGACTATAAGTTTGAATAACGCCCTAAACTGCAGCTATGTGCTTCCCGGCACGTGCCACACTTTGCCCATTCTCCTCATTTGTCTGTTCATTTACAATGGGGTTGCCACTGAGGAATGAGCTGGTGTGGCAGCAGTGCAGTTTACAAGATTAAAGTGTGCAGCGGGGTGAGAAATAAGTAGCAGGAGGAGTGGGGCGCTGCTGCTGATAAATGCAGTGTTGTTTATGGACCATTACTCATGAGCCGAGCACTGGTCACACGCATCCGCCTCAACATCATGGCATTGCTGATGAAGGGCAGCAAATGCTGTCCAATCCCCTCCCAACACGCTGCTCAAAAACGTGCAGATACTTTGGAGCCTATTACCACACCACCTACTGTCCATCGGCAAAGATTATGCCTACATTACTTGCCTAAAATTAAAAAAAACACAAGTACAAAGTGTAGAAAGATGTAGCATATGGGACATACAGGCTAAGACAAAGGCTTCTTCCTCTCTAGCTGAAAAATACACATACAAAAGTTTTAGAACAAAAATTATGGCACATTTTATGTTTTATGCTTTTATTTTTGTTCAACTGTTTTGTTCAAACTCAGAAAATGTGCACTGCAGTTATATAAGTTATAAATAAGTTATAAATGTGCACTGCAGGAATATAGCTTTTTGTAGTGACATCTTATGGCTGATTTGTTTGAAGCAAACAGGGATCTGCATGTCATTAACAAAACAGCCAACAAAATTTAACTTAGATTGGTCCTTCATCCAGGCATGTACTGGCTACTGAATTTTAACTGGCTATTGGCCAACCTTTACATCACAATATGTTGGCATAGGCATTTCCTGAAATGCTGTGTCAGCTGCAATGCCTCCTACGGACAAAGTCTGAAAACACGGAGGAATGTGGTAATGTGAAATTTCAATCAGTTTGAACATATTACAAGATATTGGCACAGGAATGGACTGGCTGCTGAATTTTGATTGGCTCTTGGTGGCTCTCTAAAGAAAAAAAAAAAAAAAGTCCTAATGAGCTGGGATTATGAACTTGATGTTTCATAATATTTGATTAAATGGTTTTTGAAGTATTGCCTAAAAAGTACTCTGTGCCAAGCCCACTTTCACACTAGCACAAAAGGACATAAATCTTTTTTTTTTCCATATCAGTAATGAAGGGCTACAAACACGTTTCATGTTGGTGAAGTCTAAAGTATATGATATTGTCAGCCCAAAAAATTCTGTGAGGACACAAAAAACTTTGACAAACAATTTCAATAAACAACTTCTTTCTGGCTTTTTGTCTCAAAATTGTGTCTTTACCAGCTGATACAACAGAAGAGGACAGATTGTTAACTAGAATTAAGGTAAAGTGCACAAGACAATGTACATACAACCACAGGCGTTCTGACGAACTATGCTGCCAGCAACTAGTGTCTAGTTGGCAAGTAGTGACTATCGATTTATGTTGCCTTGTCAGAAAATCCCACCTTGAAGCTTATACAGTTTATACAGTCAGTTTAGCACTGATAATGCTGAGAAGTAGACAAATACCATGCATAATCCAAGAAAAATATTTTATTTAAATGAGAAAAGCCTAGATATATAAATAGATCTTTAGAAGTGCATAGAGCCAGTTTATACAGTCAGGTTCTAACACTGAGAAATGCTACCATGAAGCAGGGTGTTCTAACAATTTATGCTCCCTTGTCAAAAAACGTTAGTCTATCGATTCATGTTACACTGTGGAAAAATGCTCCGTTGAAGCTTTTCCACCTGCCAGTGTCCCAAGGTAGTACAGATTTATGGGCGTGGCACTGAATCCCAAGACTGTGGAACTGCACATGTGCAGAAGGGCACGGTAGCACATCTCGATGGGTAGCATGTTTCGACAGAACACCGTACCGGGTTAAAGTCACGTGGTGTGATTAATCAGCGTTATTCTTTTTTTACACATTATTATTTGGGGGATTAATTTATCGAAACTAACGCATTTGTTCGAGACCCCTAGTTTTAAGGCATGTTGTTTCTTCAGTACTTACTATTTCCAAAGTGTTAGAGTTTGATTACAGTATGCGAAACTGTTGGCCTGAGAGTCTACCATTAATAATCATGAAAGGAACATAACTACCTATTAAAGAACAGTACAGATTCACAAATTAAACAGTTCCGTTAGGAACCATGATGTTTTTGTTGTAATGACAGAGGTTTGCACCCATAGTTTAGCTGTGTCCTTTTGATTCCTTCCCATTTTCTCTCCATAGATGTGTCTGCAAAATTCCAGAAGAAGTCTATAACTAAAGAAGATGTAGCAGTGCAAGAATCTGAAAACATTATACTGACCACTGAGGTGACATCAGAACCTGCCAATGTTAGTTGGTTCAGGGATGGAGTGCAGCTGAAAGAAGGTGAAAGGTTTGAAATGAAGAAAGAAGGTTTGTCTCATGTCCTTATTGTTAAATCTTCAACAGCAAATGATAGTGGCACCTACGTGTGTCAAGTGGCCGATGACAAGATGGAATTTAAAGTTAATGTAAAAGGTGAGGAACAAACGGTAATGCTATAGTATAGAAAAATACATACAATTTTTTCTTTTGTGGTCCCCTGTGATGACTTTCCCATGTCCCTACAGAGGTGCCTCTAAGGTTTGTGGCTGGATTGAAGTCAGCATCTGTAGCTCTGGAGGGCACCATGACCTTGTCCTGCAAACTGAACAGAACTGAAGGTGTTGTCCTCTGGAGACACAATGGCAAAGAAATTAAGCCTGGTGGCAGGTTTACTGTCCATGCTGATGGAGCACACCGCTTACTTACCGTGTCTTCTATAGTCAAGGAAGACGAAGGAGAGTACACCTGTGAATGCAAAGAAGACAAGACCACTGCCAAAATCACAAGTAAAGGTGAGTTTACAGGTGCACAATCAGAATTTGCTTGGTAAGTCAAAAAAGAGATTGCTATAAAGAAGTTCAGCAACGGAATTGCATAATTGGTACAACCCTAGTTATCCTCCTTTTTGAAATATTCTTAAAGCAGTTTTGCATTTGTTAGCAATCAGCAAAGCCTAGCCTTAGTTTCAAGAGTGCATTGTATGTAGTAGAAGTTGTTTAGATGAGTATATTATTTACAAAAAAGGAACATTTTAAATAAACAAACTTTCTTTGATATCACAGCACCACGCCAGGTCAAGTTCACCTCCAAACTGAATAACGTGGTTGCAAATGAGGGCAAGGATGCCATTTTTAAATGTGCCATCACCCCTGCGGACGTGTGCGTGAGATGGCTGTGCAAGGGTGTAGATGTAACACCTGGGTCCAAGTTCAAGATTGCTCATGGGGGCACTAGCCATTCTCTCATTATAACTGCAGTCACATCAGAGGACACAGGAGAAATCAGCGTGGATGCTGAAGGCAAAGTATCTACAGCAACTCTGCAAGTGCAACGTAAGGCATGCAAATATGTTTGAAATTATGATGAAAGTACAGGTGTGGCTGTAACTGTATTTTTCATTGTTAGTGGTGTTAGTTATATTAAAGTTATATTAAAGTGTTAGTTATTAGATCTGCAACTGACAAATCAGTTCATTTGGACTATAGTAACAATGCTACAAGAATGATAGTACAGAAGACCTTTACATCTTTAATTTTTTTGTCTGGACAGTGAGTTGTTCACATTAATCTGTAATCTGTATGTTTAGTGGGACAGAATGTTTCTCCAACATATTTCCATTCATATCTCCATAATTTAGAATTTAAACAAGCGCGTACACAACCTGTACATTTTGCAGTTTGCAGTATTACAATTTTGCTTCACCTATTGCCTCAGAGCTCCCTGTTACCTTCAAGAAGAAGCTGAAGAACATAACAGTTCAGGAGCAGGAAGGATTGCAGCTGGAAGTAGAATTAAGCAGGACATCTAGTGAAGTTCGCTGGATGAGAAATGGTGTGGTGCTGCAGTCTGAAGACAATCTGAAGATTAAGGTTGATGGTGCCAAACAAATGCTGATCTTCAAGAATGTCACCTATGCTGATCGTGGCCTCTACTCCTGTGAGACACTAGATGACAAGACTCAGGCCAAACTCACAGTAGAAAGTATGTAAATTATGTCAGTATAAATAGTTTTAACTGTGTTATTTACTCCTACTTTGTCTTCTAGCAAGGAGTACTTTTAATATTGGAAAAAACTCTTCTGAGTCTTCAGAGCCTGTAGGTTATATACCTCTGCAATTGCTAAGTGTGTAATTCTGCAGTCCCTAGCTCTAACCACTAAGACACTTTTTGCCTTATGTTATGTTGTTGTGCTAATTTAATTAATCTCTACCTTTCTGGAACTCAGTGAAGAAAATTCAGGTGGTAAAGGGCTTGAAGGAGATAAAAGTCAGAGAACAGGAGACTGTAACTATAGAGGTGGAGCTTAACCAACCTGATGTTGTGGGTTCCTGGAGCAAGGATGGTCGAAAGCTGAAAGCAGGTCCCATGGTTCTTATTAGTACACTGGGCAATAAGCATTCATTAACCCTTTCCCAGCTAAAGATGGAGGATGGTGGGACAATCACTTTTCAAGCAGAAGGTGTCCATACATCTGGGAAACTCATTGTGACAGGTATGCTCAATCTGGAGGAGCTCAGAACCAGGATTATAGGGACAGATCAACAGGACTGAGAATAATTCTGATCTGTGCTTTTGTTTTGTTTTTATAACAGAACATCCTGCAAAGATCATCAAACCTCTAGAAGATATCAAAATCCCTGAAAAAGAAAAAGCCACCTTTGAGTGTGAGGTGTCCAGGGCAAATGCTGACGTTACATGGTTTAAGGTATACAAATTTAATATTAATGCTCTAAATATATATATAGTACAATGTCTAAAGATTATCTAAAGATACAATTCAATATTGCATTATTGGCCTAAATAAGTACACAAGCAACTTTTGATTACTTATATGAGTAGACAGCATATGTGAACTATGCAATTTCTCAGGATGATGAGGAACTCAAACCAGGGAAGAAATATGGAGTGCATTCCCAAGGTCTCAAAAGGAGCCTTGTCATTCAGAAGTGTACGTGTGAAGACCAAGGCCTTTACATATTGAAAACAACAGATGATAGCACATCAGCGAAATTGACTGTTCATGGTATGACATAACTCATTTCTGAGTGGATTTTTTAAAGAACATCTTACTTGTTCTCATTTTTAATTTTCGAACATCTTGACCTTTTTAGGACATCTCATATTATAAACCTTTCAACAACTCATATTGATTTTTATCCATAATTGAAAGGTAATCTTTTCAGGAAGCACTGTGCCAGTTTCTATTCCAGCTTTAATATTTCCAGTCTTATGTTTGGTTTTCCCACAGCCAGAGACATTAAGATTATAAAGAAGCTCCAAGACTTGCAGGTAATGGAGAAAGAGAGTGCAACATTTGTCTGCGAGGTGTCTCATGATGAGGTGGACGGCCAGTGGTATAAGGGTGAGGTCAGAATCAAACCTGGGGACAACATTAAGATGAGGCAAGAAGGTGAGTCACGCTCTCAGTAGTACCTAAAAGCCAGTTTTAAGAAATAGCAATCAGTCATATATGTGTATAAAACATATGATATGGAAAAAATTATGGAGTTAAGAACTATTAAGCAGTTAAATAACAATTTTTTCATTAACTTATCTATTTTCCATTATAGTCAGTGTTTCTGTGACTGACATCTGATACATCAGTGGGTAAAGGATTCATTAAGCATTACTGTTAATGACCGTAATTTTTTCTTATGCTAAGGATTAGCATTAGCCATTTCATCATCCGAAAAATGTATTTAGCCTTGTCCAGTGCACTATTTGGGATGACTGCTGATTTGGAGCTTGCTATTTCATTACTCAATTGCTACCTCAGTATGGCATTAATTTTGTTATACCATGTACTTCACTTCATTGAGATATTATCCAATACGTGGCCCAAAATTATCCTTACTACACTGATTTTAGCAACTGGTTAGTATCTCAGCTGTTTGCTTTAGTTTTAGTTTGTTTCATTGGTGCTTCATTACTGTCATGTTCTTCTTTGAATCACCTATCAGTTCTCTTACATTTGGATTTACTGTTCTATTAAAACATTCAATCAAATTCAAAAGGCATGAAATTATACTGCCCACAACTATGCACACAACTATCCACAACTATATTTGATTTTGTTTAGTACTGTCAATAAGTATCAGCACCCCATTCCGCCACAACCCACACAAAAGAATATAGAAAACTTAAATGTATTAGTTAAAACATTTACCTTTTACTTATACGTATTGGTGTGTTTTAACATTGATGTGTTTTTATGTTCATCACGCAAGGATATGATTGGTTTCATACTTCTGTTTATTAAGATTTTGACACCACATGTTACCCCACGTTACACATGTGAGCTGCATTTTAATGTCCCTGCATGAATTAGGTCTACACATAGCCATGTATTTCTTATAAGTCTGTCCAGTTTGCCTGCAAAATACAAACTTTGGGTAAAGGGCGAAAAAACAATATTGCATCTGCATACTTAAAAAAAAAAAAGCTCATAAATATTTACAAAAATACTGTGATCATGTATACATAAGTGGTTATTCAAATGCAAAATGTTTGTCCCTACATAAAATTGTTTTCCACAGGACGAACGTATGTTCTACTCTTTAAATCTGTGAAGGTTGAGGATGTGGATGAAATCAAGTTCGTTGCTGAAAAGGCCTCATCAGCCGCTAAGCTGATGGTTAAAGGTAAGTAGTTTAAAGTGGCTGAAGTGCCAGATTATATGTGAACAATTGTCAACTTTAACAGTGTTAATAAAAAAGAACCTAAGTTTTATAGTGCTTGTCTGATATCTAACAACTGTTTTCCAGATGTTATTTATATGCTCTGACATAAAAACTGAACCTGCTGAATCAGGTGCCTTAGAATGGGGAAAACCACCAAACTGTGCAGGAATCCACCCATCCAGGTCGCTGTCTTAATGAGTTTATTATCATTACAGAGCTGCCAGTGAGGTTTGTGAGGAAACTGAGAGATAAAATTGCAATGTACAAGCATCGTGGGCACTTGGAGTGTCAGGTGTCTCGGACCAGCGCCAAGGTCATGTGGTATAAGGACAAGATACAAATCAAACCCAGCAAGAAGTATGAAATCTCCAGTGAAGACATCTACCGCAAACTTACCATCAATGATGTAGACTTGGGAGACGAGGCTATGTATACTTGTGACGCTATTGATGACAAGACCTCATGTCAGCTACTAGTGGAGGGTAACAGCAAAATATATATTTTTATTTATTAACCCTTATAGTCACGCGTGAACACACCACAGCACAGTATGAACTTGAATTTAACCCATTCACCAAGTGAAGAAGTGGGCTGCCGCCAACGAGGGACACCTGGGAGCAGTGTGTGGGGATGGTACATTGCTCAGGGGTACCTCAGTGGTGAGCCTAGCAGCTGGGATTCGAACCCACAACCTTCTGATCCATCCAGCTCCCCATATATATA
>JBBJLS010086098.1:0-23445 GCA_037577275.1 Bryconaethiops microstoma
TGTCTGTTTATCTATCTATCTATCTATCTATCTATCTATCTATCTATCTATCTATCTATCTATCTATCTATCTATCTGTCCATCCGTCCATCCGTCCATCCGTCCATCCATCCATCCATCCATCTATGTATATATTCAGTCAATTGTACTGGCGTATGACTCATAGTTTTGAAACCTTATTCATTATACGCTATGCTGACTCAATCGAGAGCAGAAAAGCTCAGCACAACTCAAGTCAGGACTTTCTTCATGCTCAGTTTTACATTATTTCACTTCTTGCAGAATCGTCTGAGCGCATTTAAAAAAAAAAACAAGTATAGAAGAGTAAATTTGGCCTTCGGAAGTGGCAAGACACATTCTGAGCAGGGCCCTTTTTAGACTGACTTTATTGTTAACACAATTTTAGCATGAGAACTCTAAATTCATGATCTGAATGACAACAGGTAATGCTCATGTTAATATCAGGTGAATTTAATTATATCAATCCCTTCAGTTCACTACTTTTTTGGGTACTGTATAGGTAGAAAACTGGAACTTTACTGAAGGTCGTGCTGATACATTGCACAGCTTACGTCTTACATCTAATAAATACATTATAAAATAATTGGTTTGCCTTTTTATTTTGAGCATAGTAGCATGCAATGCTGTATGTTCCCACAATTAATTTATATTTGGTGTAACCTGGAACTGTATGAACCTATATGGGCATAACCTAACATGGGAAATCAACGTATATCTAGGTGTAACCTTGGACACAGAATGGGCCTAGTTTTTCCTTTAAATGAGTGCATATACAGTACAACCATTGAAATGGATGTAATGTAACTATTAAAATGGTACCTTGGTCTAGACTAAGTCAACACCTGTTTCCTTTATGTCTCTGGTAGGTGTTGTGTACACCTGGTATAACCATGGAAATAGGTGTATTGTTTAGTGTAGACCTAGTGTAACCATACAAATGAATGGAATGGAATCGTCAAAATGAGTGTAACCTACTGATCCAAACAACAGTGGTGTACTTTTACTTTAAACTCAAACTATGCCCATATGCAGCTACAGCTATTCAAAAAACATGAGGTATAATCAGATCTCCTGGAAAGGTACTGCATTCTTTCAGACATTAAAGCAAATATTTTCTTCTTTGTGAATGTAATGAGCAATGCTTATCAGTTAATAATTGTATTAAAGAAACATTCTGCAAGTCACATTCACAAAGAATGAATGGCGTCATTTCAATACAAGTCCAGCTTATGTTATTAACAAAGTAGGCCAAGCCAGTATCATTAAGGAAGCAAATGGCATCCTGTGGTCTTCCTTCAGTGATCTCCTGGAGTTATCTGTAAGTTATATGCTACCCGATGTTTTATGGTTAGGCAGTAGTGGATGGTGTGTTGAAATGAAACACTTGCAATAAATGACAGTAATGCAGTTCCAGCATCAACGTTATGCTGCAATCAATGCACAACACGGTTCCCCAGTGGTTCAATTCTAATCAGGTTAGTTCACAAGGGCTCTGAGATGGTCTGCCATTAAACTGCAGGACAATGGAGCCACAGCATGTTTCTGCCATTTGGCAATGAGTTATTCAATTAAATTCAGTTCAGTTTTATTTGTATGGTGCTTTCTATAATAGCCATTGTCCCAATGCAGCTTTCCTAATAAGCTGCACAGAAAGACGCAGTGTCAGGAAAAAATCTCTAAGAGCATGTAGAAGAAATACTTAGAGGAACCAAGACTCAAAAATGGAACCAATTGACATGTACCAGATAGTGCAGTTGAGCTTCACACAGGACATTTTTCCAAGAAAGATTGAGCAGAGGAGGAACAACTTAGATCTTAGCTGTTAACTACTGATAGATGTCTAGCTAACCTTCTAACATTTTGAAATCCTTAACTATATATCACAAATAGCTTATTGTCATGTGAAAACACAGTTACTGAAGCTGAAAGGCATGTTATTGAAGGTGAAACTCATATTTACAATTTTTTTTTCAATGTCCTCTGATGGCTCCTCCTCATCTGTTTTCACAATATTTGCATTAAACTATGTTACAGGGCTGCAAAGACATTAATTTTTGGACACAGATTAAAAAACGAGCATGGACAAAAGTATTGGGACGCATGACCATTACACCAAAATGAACTTTAATGACATTGCATTCAAATACATTGACTTCAATGTGGAGTTGGTCCCCTCTTTGCAGCTGTTGCAGCTTTGACTCTTCTAAGAAGGCTTTCCACAACATTTTGGAGTTTCTTTGGGAATTTGTGTTCATTCATTCTGTAGTGCATTTATGAGGTCAGGCACTGATGTTGGACAAGAACGTCTGGCTCACCATCTCCGTTCCAGTTCATCCCTAAGGTTCTGGGTGGGGTTGAGGTCAGGGCTCTGTGTGGACCCGTCAAGTTCTTCCACACCGAACTCATCCAGCCATGTCTTCATGGAGCTTGCTTCGTGCACGAGGACACAGTCATGTTGGAATAGAAAAGCTTCTTCCCAAACTGTGTAAATAAAGTTGGAATCACAGTGCTGCCCAAAATGTTTTGTTATACTGAGCCATTTGGACCCGGTTTCCACAAAAGAGAAAACACAGGGAGCCGCAAATCCTCATTGACATCTAAAATGAAGATAACACTGCATATATTGTTTTTTTACTTTTATGCTATGTATACAAACTAGACTAATGTGCTGCTTGTGAAATTTTATTTATTCAAAGAAAACATTTTGAACATTTAGAACTCTGAAAAAAAAAACACAATGTATTTTAATGTTACAAGATCAAAATAATCTTCAAATTCGAACTACAATAAAAAACAATGAAAAAGATCAAACACACTTAACACTAGAACGGCTGACAGCGTCAATTGACGTAATTTTATCAGGCTGAGAATCAGAATCAGAATCAGAATCAGAATCGCGTCTATTGGCCTATTGAAGCAGCAGCATGCTCTGTAAGAGACATATGGGTGTGGTGTAGACACAAGTACACAAGCATCTTTACATATTGTTGTTGTTTTATACTGTTGTGCTTGAGAGACACCATCGAACGGAATCAAATTCCTTAGATATGTCGCTCAGATACTCGGCCAATAAACGCGATTCTGATTCTGATTCGGAGACTGGCGCTGTACAACGGGCTCTGGGTCCAAAGTCCACTGGACACTTGCTGTGTCTGCTGGCTGCTGCTTGTATGGATGTCTGCCGGTGGCTGCAGGACTAAATACCCGAACAAACTGCAGCTGCGTCGTATCAGGAAGCATCTTGTGTGAAACTGGGCACTGCATCAATTGACGCACGGAGCCGTTATAGGTATAGCCAGTTAGCCGCCATTCTAGTGTTAAAGTATTATTCATTGTCCAAAGCCACAGGGAGCCGGAACATAAGGATGAAAGAGCCGCATGTAGCTCCGTTGCCGACCCCTGATCTAGAGCTTGAGTGTCTAGTCTTTTTCACTTTTTCAGTGCCAGTGTGGCTGCGGGTTTTTTATTCCAGATAAGCAGGAGTTTAATCAAATTCAAACAGTTGGTCATGAAGCTCTTGCTTTATTGGTATAAAAAGAACTACTGGAGCTTTGAGGATAAGATAAGATTTTTTATGATACGGCTGGTTTAAAAGGGCTTGTAGGCCTAAGCCCTACCTCTCTTTAAAAAAACAAAATGCATTAAAATGAGATTTCATTGTTGGCATCCACATGGTATTGTTTACTATTAACAAACTAGAAGACTTCTGCGGAACTACGATAAACAGCACCACCAATAGGTTGTGAGAAAAATAGGATTCAGTTAAGATGGGGCTGATTCACCTCCAGCTCCAGTTGTTTATTCACAGAGCCTATCGGCAAAATGCACTGATGTATAACATAGTGAAATGCCCTCTATATGGGTTTCCACTGGGGCTAATTCGTTTAGCCCACAACATCCTGCTCCACCTTACTGTAGTCTGCAGTAAGAACTACAAGTTCTTACTACAACTACATGGACAAGCAAATAAGTCCGTGTCTAACTAAATAAATCCAAGTGACATTGGCTAGCATAAGCATTAGCTGGCTCACATTAGGGATATAATGTTTTAGGTTATATCGTCCACCAATAATGTTAGAAGGCAGCTCTATGACAGTAAATTCTACAAACCCCATTTCTAAAAAACTAAAATCTGTAATGTGGTAATTCACTTGAATCTTTATTTGACAGGCAAAAAACAGAGAAAAGATTTAACTTAATTCTGTTTGGTAAACATTGTCTCCATTGATGAATACAACACAATGCAAAAAAATTGGGACAGAGGCAAAGTAGGACTGAAACGGTTATACAAGTTACATTTTGGAAGGCTGCTCAATTAGCAGGTTAACTGGTAACAGGTGTGGGTACCAAGAGCAAAGAATTTAGGTTTGTCAACCTCTACAGTTAATAACACTGTGAAAAGATTCAGGGAGACAGGAGAAGTCTCTGTGCATAAAGGCTGTGGGCACACGAGTCCACATTTTAGCTTGTTTTTGGGAAAAACAGACGATACATAAAAAAGACCATCCATACTATTATCAGTAAAAGGTGCAAAAACTACCATCTCTTATGGTCTGGGGGAGCATCAGTGCCCATGGCCTGGGGGGGTCTGTATATATGTGAATTTACCAATGATGCAGAGACTTCTGGAGAGACACATCCCGTAAAGATGTCGCCTTTTCCCAGTGCCAGGGCTCAGTCTGCTCAAATTACAAAAGTGTGTGCTTGACTGGCCTGCCTGCAGTGCGCATCATGAAGAGGCGAATCAGACCACGGCGACCGCGTACTGCACCTCAAGTCTTGTATACAGCAAGAAAGGATGAAATTTCCACTTACAATGGGGTTTGTGGAATTTACTGTCACAGACCTGCCTTCTAACATTATCAATTGAAGATACAGCTTAAAATCAAATATCACAAATGAGAACCAGCTAATGCTCATTCTAGTCAATGACATTTGGATTAGTTTAGTTAGATAGCACCGTCACAACAGGCTAGTAAGGTAAAGTGTGACGAACTCTGCTAATTCTGCTAAATCACTACATAATTCCTATCATATAAACTGTCACTTTCACGCTATCATTGTTCTTTTTTGCTCTAAAAGACAATTAAGATGCGGCTCTTAAGTAGTGTGCTCTTGTTGTTTTATAGGATATACATTTTTTTGGCCCTCCCATATATTATTATGACCAGCTGTCATTGGTTTAAGGACTAGTAGGGATGCACAACCAGAATTGGCCATGACTATAGTCAGCAGATTTTTGCTCCAAATGTTTTCTCTGGACAATGTTTTCTTTTTTCCCATTCTATGTTGCAGTTTTTTGTGATGTGAGTGCACTAGTATACTGCATTTGAAAGCTTGTACAAATGGCAAATCGTGTTACTTGTGTCACTGCTTTGGCTAACAGCGAGTATCAAAAATGCGGAACATATAATTTGTTCACAGTGACAGCATGGGCCATAAAAACTCATAGTCTGAAATATGTCTTCATTCTGTCCTGAATAAAGAGAGATAATATTGCTGGAAAATGATGTTAGAGAAACACTAATGCCAACTTCACTGTATTAATTAGCCTATATTTCAGTGCATGCTGAGTACTGCAGTGAGAGAACATTTAGGAATGAAAATATGAAATACTGCACTAAGGAGAACTGCATAAGATGACAAATAAGATATTCAACTTAACCAAACTACTTTTAGGTGGTGCGTCAGTCTGTGACTCACTGATGTCATTTTTGGCACCCCCATGCAATATTATGACCAGCCGTCACCGGTTTAAGGACTAGTAGGGATACACAATCAGAACTGGCCAAGACTGTAGTCAGGAGATTTTTGCTCCAAACATTTTCTCCAGTCAATATTTTAAGTGATAATAACCATTTAACTTATTTTTTTCTTGTACTTTTTTCTTTAACTGCTGGAGTGAATTAGAATGTATTGGGTAACTGTAACTTTTGTGCAAGCAAAGATAATGGGTTTGGAGGAATCATATAGTACTCACAGCAGGGCCACTGGGTCCTCTCTCTCCTTTCTCACACACACACCGCTTATCCAATGGACACTGTAAATGCACACACATAATGGTCTATAGTATTATCCACAGTTCACAGATTTATTCTCAGCAGGTCACTTTTACAACACTTGTACTTCTCTGTCATTTAAATGTCCACTTACCGTTTCATCAGCCAGGGCTGTCTAAAAAAGAAAGGAAATAAAAATATCAATAAAATTATCACACAAATATCTGACAAACTGTCAGGTATAATTGATCTTGTGGATTCCTCAGCTTCTCCAGTGTCAGAAAATCTTGGTGTCACTGTCGACCATTCAGCACACTATTATTACTAAAATAACTTTTCTTCATCTTTGAAATGTTGCTAAGAAACACACATAATGCAGAAAAATTAGTTCATGCCTTTATTACCTCCAGATTCAACTGCTGTAATGCCATGCTATCAGACTGCTCCCACAACAACCTAACTAAATTTCAACTAGTCCAGAATGCAGCAAGTAGAGTTCTCACTAGAGCTCGGAAATTTTACCACATATTAGCAAGACTACATTGGCTTCCGATCAAATTTCGTATTGATTATAAAATTCTACTATTGACATATAAAGCCCTGAAGGGCCTCGCAGCCGAATACCTCTTTGAACTTATCGCTTGCTATGAACCTCCTTGCTCAAGTAAATCTCAAGATGCTGGATCTCTACTCATCCTCAGAATTATGAAAGCTACAGCACACGTGTAGAGCCTTTTCATATAAAGACCCCCAGCTTTGGAATACCCTTCCAATAACATTCAAGATTCAGACACAGTCAATGTTTAAGTCTAGGCTGAAAACCTACTTGGTAAGTCAGGCATTTTGTAATGAACTTTTCCCGTTAGATGAAGGATGTAGAGCTGGAAGGTTATAGGCTTAGATAATTCTAGTAAACTGGGAAGCTGGTGCTGTCGTTCCACCACTCCTCATGTGCACTTATGTGTGTGATACCTCTTGGCTCTGTCGTTTCTAGCTAGGTTGCTACGGCGAGGTATGCTGGAATCTCGACTTATATAGGCTTAAATTGGACCTAACTCAGTTTTCTATCTGTCTCCCATCCCTTTCTTGGACTGACCATCTCTGAGGGGAACTGCTGCCCATCTGTCTAGACTATCACTGGGTCTCCAGGTCACCACATCATCCGGGATCTGCAATCGCTGGGGTCTGTTGCCCTTGACTGGTTCCAAAGCTGTAGTGGAGATTGTTGTACCTGTTGCTGTGGACAACAGACTCTCAAACTACTCTTCGCTCAGACTCCAACAAAACTACCTCTGCTGACTCTTAACTATACCTACTCTGTTAGCCACATACTGCCAGTCTTTATACAAAAGTCTTCCACTTTTAGTCTGCTCTTTCTCGAACAGAGGAGGATGAGCAGAGGAGGATGAGTTTTTCCTTACCTCTCTTGCATTTGGCTTGCTCAGTAGGGGCTCAGAAGTGGATTCTGTAAAGATGCTTTATGACACCATTGATATATGCACACCAATTGAATTGAATCATATCAAGGTCATATTAGCATACTGTTTGTGTAGTAACAAGCATGTGAGTACATCTGAATTAAAGTGAATGCTTAACAGCCATACCATTAAAACCAATTACAGGCGTGGGATATATTGGGCAGCAAGTGAACAATCAGTGTCAGAGCTGTCAGTCTTGGCAGTCAGTCTTGTGAGGTGTTTCTGGTATGCAGTTAATGCCTCCCAAAAGTGGCCCAAGGACAGACAACTAGTGATCTGGTGAAAGGGTCATGAGTACACTTAGCTTACCGAGGCACATGTGCAGTGAAGGCTTGATCTGAACCCCCAGAACAGCTACTGTAGAACAAATGGCTGAAAGTTTATGCTGGCTATGATAGAAAAATGTTAACGGGGCATCATAGCTGCAGACCAGTCATGCTGACCCCGTCCACCACAAAAACCACCTGCACCAAAAGTCAGGGAGGAGATGGCACCAGGATGCACTATGGGGAAAAGGCAAGCTGATGGCAGTGTTCTGCAGTGAAATCTTGGGTCCTGGCATTCACGTGGAGGTACACTGACACTTCTTACCCTCCTAAACATTGGTGTAGACCAAATACACACATTTATGGCAATGTTACTCCCTAATTGCAGACGCCTCTGTCAGAAGGTAAATGTGCCCTGCCACACTGCAAAAATTGTCCATGAATGGTTTGAGGACCATGACAAAGAGCTAAAAATACTGACTTGGCCTCCAAACTCTCCAGATGTCAATCTCATTCAACATCAGTGGGATGTGCTTTACAAACTAGTCTGATCAATGGAGGCCTTACCTCAAACTTGCAGAACTTAAAGGATCTATTGCAAATTTCTTGGTGCCAGATATCTACACAATATTAGCCAAGTGCTATGGCTGAACTGTTTAAATTAACCTAAGCCAAACCCTATAACCATAATATATTATAATATAAGACAAACCCTAAACCATAATATAATCTAGTTCCATTTCTCTGTTGTATTGAATAGGCTGACGCTGAAATCCTGTGATTGTGAAAATAATACATTGCTGGGTCGTTGTGTCTCTGTGAACACTGGATCATTTAAAAGACATCTCTAAATTTCTTATCAGTGTTACTGTCAGGCCAGGTGACAGAGGCAACTTCCTAACAATGCCTTGGAAAGCTCCACGTTGCTTCACGGCTTTTCCCTACTATTGCATTGTGTTTTCTTCATGAAAGGCAGACATGGACATAAGAAAAGGTTGAAATTCCAAGAAAATGTAAACCACATGTAGCTGTGAACATTATATTGAAAGTCTCTAAAGGCAGCTTCCTGGGCTGAGGACTTCAGCACATTAGCGTTAGTGGCGTTTATCAGTAGGAGATTAAAGTGCATCATGTATTTATGTTGATTTTCTAAGTGAAAGGAAGTTCTGCATGGCGCAAACTTAAATATGTCACACTACTAAAAGTTTTTCTATACTGAATTTGATATATCAAAAAAATAAAAAAAAATGTGTTGTGTGCAAACGGAGAACTGTTAAAATCAACTCAAGACTTGGAAGCCTAAACCCCCCCCCCAAAAAAAATAAACAGTTCATGCACTGGTCAAGTATGCAAAGCAAAGTTCCCACTTCACTACCAAGGACCCACAGGAAGATTAGGCTGGCAAGGGAATTTTGATGCACTATGCAGTGCTGTTGCTCAAAGATGAACTCTGAGGAAAGTTCAAGGTAAATGTGATCTCTTCATAAAAATCAACATCTGTATACAACAAACTTCAAAGGAATTTTTGGAATCAAGTAATGTGGTCTGATAAACTAAAAACGAACTCTTTGGTTCCACACCAAAGGTGTGCTTGGAGCATTTCACTAAAAGAACACCTGCAGTTAAATGTGGAGCAAACAAATTCCTGTTTTACTTCCTTTCTGCTATTGGTTGTAAAATGTTGTGTGTGAATTGCTATTGAGTAATGAGGGGTGAAAACAGTTTATAACTCTCCATAAATAAAACAAACAACACAAATGCAGCTTTCCTGACGTCAAAAATCTGATCTGTTTACAACTACAACAATGAAAATCTAAATAAGTAAACATTGGAAATGAAAATCCAGTTTTCTTCAGGTTTAGTATGATGGTTATAGTCTTAAAATGGACAAAACTTGTTGATCACCTGCACAGCTATTTTTTTGGGCCAAACTCCCTTGCGTGTCCTGAGTGAGAATGGAAGCACCTGGTTATTCCAGAAAGGAGGGTGTCTGTGTGACCAAACACTGATGAATTGCAGATGGTCTTGAGTCAGACATTACATATCACTATCCCAGAACAAAGGAAATCAACATGTAACAGTTGAGCTAAAGCACAACTGCATGCACTCGACAATATGATAAATTTACACTATATCAACCTTGTTTTAATCATACCAGTCAAACGTGCGTAATGAAAGACTTTAAGTCTTTTCACATTAAAAGAGAGAGAGAGAACAGACAATTACACTACAAGCCAAAAGTTTGACTATATTGTCTCGTGTAGCTCTTTTGTTTTTACCTGGTTCTTTACTTGGCTCTTATTAGATCCAGATCCAACTGATTCTCTCATCCAGATGCTCCTGAAGATGCTCTTGATCAACTCAATCAGGTGTACTACAATATGTCAATGTAGCGTATATAGCATTAAAAAGATTTTTGCTAGGATGTGGGTCACATTCCCTGTGGTCTGCTTATGTCAGTTGTTGTCAGTTGTCATTTGTACATTATTACTTCTTTATCTTTTAGTATTAAACAAGCTTTTTTGTTAGTGTGACTTTAAGACTGATATATGTAAATGATGTCTACCCATTCAATCTGCCATGAGTCTGGAAATGTGACATCATGAAAAGAGTGAATTCATTCTAGTTTTTCTGCTAAATTTGTAAATGTAGACTAGAGGAGACTTAGGAGTGAATGGCACATTGTGAAACCTTAACCGTGTTTATGAACTACATCAACTTTTCTACATGATATGGGCCATTTAACATGTGTTGGTTGTTGGCTAATTGACTTAATGAAATCTCTGCTTGCTTTCGCACTTGGCCTGTAGTTTACATACACAGAGTGTCCAGTGTGCACAGGTCGATCCAGCATTCAAAGATCCATTTTTAATGTTGAACATCTGCATCAACAGCCTTTTTTTAAGCAGCTAGCATGCACATGACTGACTCAGCTCTCAGATTTACCCTGCAGGATCAGCGTGACTGCTGCACTGCAAAGCTTCAACTCAAAACACCATCTTTAATACACATTTGCTCCCATTTACAGCTATACTGTCCTCAGAGATAAAAACTTTCTTTGAGGTGCTGACCAGATTATGTCATCTGGCATGTTAGAGGCTGAAATGAAAGTGCACAATTAATTAATAAAAACAAGTGTGATGAGTCTGCCAGTGGTTTGTGGTTTCTATTATGTCAGATTGGAGGAAAGTTCTGGAAAGAGATGTTAGAGGCCAGTTTTCGCTCAGTGGTTTCCTCAGCATGTGTTGCACGTTTTCCAAAGGCCCGTAAAAGGTCAGAAATTCGCCACAACAAAGGATCTCACATCCTACAGCCCATATAACTCACTTCAAACAAGAGCACTCATGCTGCTTTCAGACACCCAGATTTACAGCTCTACTCCAAATAGGAGGGAAAAGAGATGATTTTTGTAAAGCTACAACAATGAAGCTTATAATTAAACTTACATTATAATAGACATGAAAAAGTATTGGAAAAAGAGAACAATAGAGGCGTTACCAAGTAATGCACATGGAATATACACTAATATGATAATAGGGCTCTTGCTTGGTGGCATCACACCAGGGTTGGATTGACCATCTGGCATATCAGGCATTTTCCTGGTGGGCCAACGTGCTATTTGGGCTGACCGTTTATTCATTTTTGTATTCATTTATTGGTTTGACCGACCCATAAGACTTGTAGATTTGAAGCCCAATTGACATTGGACACCGTTTCAACCAACATTTTAAACACCACCCACTTTCGCTTTCGTTCCTGTGCCTGCGTAATGAATTCGCCATTTTCTTTATTGACACGGGGGTGGCCGAATTAATCTTTAAAATCCTCCCCCTTTTGGCTCTGTGCCAGGGTGCAGTGTCAGCGGATGAGATGGAGAGAGAAAATGTAAAGGTAATGAAAAAAAATAGGCACCTCAGGCAGACGCTGCCAAATGTGCCAAAATTATAGACATGTTTGCTGCCGGCCTTCATCAGATGATGATGGTGGCGTTGGTGGCAGTGAACCTGCGGTGAGCTGGACTGCATTTAGTTACTACACAGTTAGTGGGTATATAAACTAGCTGTTTGCAAACTTATGGTGATACACCAATAAAACAACTGTTTTACAGCACTGCTAGTTTGTCTCGTTAACATTTATGAACGCGGGTGATAAGCTAATACTATCGTCAGTGTTACCGCTAGGAGAACAGCTATTTATAACACATTGTGTACACGGGCCAAAACAATGGACGTTAAAGTTAGTTTTTCTTATGTCTCCCATGCTGAACTAAATCATCTTATTGAAAGTGAGGACATTATTTTTTAACCGCCATTCATCAACATTAACGGTGAGACTGTAGTTAATTATCTATTATTGGTTGTGGGATGAGTAGAAGGCAACTTTTGGGGCATGGTGTTAGAGGCAGCTTTTCTGTAGGTATTTAAGAACAATATACAGACATGAAAGACATCCACACTTTTTAAATCCCTCTCTCTTTCTCTCTTTTTCTCTCTGTGGCACATGCGCACACATACGGCATGCCCTCTCTTTTTTCCCCAAGTATTAATTAAAAGATTCAGCTGCATCATTTTTGACTGGGTGAGTTCACAATTTATTGAATACTACTTTTATTGAATACTACTTTGTCCCAGTCCGCCCCTGCATCACACACACACACACACACACACACACACACACACACACACACACACACACACACACACATTATATGTTTTGATAAGCAAATTTAACACACTTATCAGAACGCCTTGTCAGGTGAGATCGGTGGAAAATTCATTACAAACATTGTTTTTTCTTTTGCTAACATTTGGATAACATAAATATTTTCATTTGTAATATTAATATTTTCTTTTTTTAAATAAAAAATAAAGACTAATTCATTGTTTCTTTATTTTGATTTATTTATTTATTCATTTATTTTTGTTTTTCTTTAAAGGAATGAATACCTGTCATTAACTAGCAACAACAAATTAGCTAGACATCAGATTCCGTGCATGTTAACGTCATGTAGTGAGTGATGCAGAGCACAGACAGACCCAGCACATACTTTTGTTTGTGTCTGTGAGAGGGAGGTGTAGAGTTAAGTCATGTTCTAATTCAACTATTTAGCTAAAAGAATCAAATACAAAACAAATAATAATGATTAAACAAACAATAAAGTATATTTAAGTTTATCTTTCAATGTCTATTAGTTTCAGGCGTTCAAAAGTAATTTTCTTGGATATGAGGAAAACTTTCAAGCAAAACAAATGTAAAAATGTAGGAGGTGCTCAGTCTATTTTTGATTAATGAATAGCCAAATTCATTAAGATATCAAAGCCCAAATCCAATTTACATCTCAAGTACATTGGGTAGCCTAGAGACTCCTGTAATATGTAGCTGTAAATTATATCAGCTGTAAGTTTGATAGATCTGTTAATTATTCTTATATCTTACAGTGAATTCATACGACAGCCCGACATTTCTTCTTCACTACATCCAAAAGATAAAGTAAGTGAGTGAGTGAGTACACACAGACAAGAACCAACACATCTGGTGCTTCAAATACCCTCAAGTTGTCCTCACTGAAGCAGACTATTCCGATTCAAAAACAGCAATAATTTCTCGACTTCAAGGCAAGAAAAGGCTGTAAATAGCAAGAAACATGTTATGTCTTGTGATGGTTTCCTCATGACATAACAAAGTAAAAGTTTCAGCAGCTGTGCTAACAACATTTTCAGTGGCCTCCCATGGTGGCGCTTTCATAAAATTTTCCAAATGGCCCAAATAGGAGCAACAATTGAGCCTAGCTGAAAAGGCCAAACAGCTCCTGTACTTTTATACTCAACCAGAACACATTCACCAAACAACCATGACTGTTTAATTAATTTACCCTTTACATAAGAACCTCACAATTTTTCTTTCTGGTCAGGCTCCTTATGGGAACAGTTAGGGTGATAAGTCTCGGCATGCTACTGACATACACAAATTGTCACATCTGCAGAAATTTAAAAGTATGGATAAACTGTGGAACGACAGAATGGGCGCCGGAAGAGTTTTTAATGTGTGTGTGTGTGTGGGGGGTGCGGGTTGGAGCAGAATTCTACTTCTCGGTCGTGTGGGTGGGGGGTGGGGGTGGGGGATAGGGTGTGCACGCAAAGCTCTAGGTGGGGGGGACGAAACGAATGATTACTAAAAGTGCTATAATGATTCCGGTGTCCATACTAGACAGGTTGGTTGTTTCTATTGGTTTTAGCAGTTTGAGCAAACATATATAGAGATTACTCAATGAAGTTTGCACAATCATAAATGATGGGGTATAAGATTCCCCTACTTATTTGCTTGATTAGCCTTGTAGCTTCATTAAGAAACTAAAGAAGTCAACACTTAAGTCTTTTCTGGTTAACCATAATTGGGGTAAAAGAGAAAACTAGGTAAAACTGACTTTCCGCAGTATTTTTGACCCTATAAACTAAGGGTTGGTATGTGAGTCCACATTCAAATTCCTCACTCTTCATAACAACAGAACTTACAGTTAGTTTCAATACAATTAATAATAGCATAGTAAGAGTTTACTGGGGAAACTCTTGTTGTACTTGTGAGTCCTTTTGGTACTCACCAGCTCATTGATGATTTTTTCCACGATGCCTTTGTCCTGGAGGTTGTGAAGATAGCGGGATGAAGGTGAACCAGCCAGAAGCCTCAACTGGGCCATTTTGGTGGGTTCGTTGGCCGCAGGTGTGACACCAATGACGAAAAAACGAACACCTTGGTTCTTAGCATCGGCCGCAGCAGAGAAAATGTCAGGGTTTTTTGGATGTGACTGGCCATCATACAGTAAAATGGCCACCTTCACACTCCCTGGGCCTGACTCTTTCAAGTACAGATGGGTGAGGTTGGTAATGGCATAGGTTAAGTAGGTCCCCTGCCCAATGTAGGACATTGGAGCAACATTGGCTTTGAAGTTGGCCACGCCCCTCCACTGGTTGAAGGTTTGCTCTTGGATTACATGACTGCTGTACTGGAGGAGGGCAGACCTAAAACTCAAACCACGATCAGTCTGGAGTCGAATATTTTGGACACGTTCAATCACATCAGCCACAAATTGCTTCTCCTTGCCATGATTATCTTTGGCACTCTCTGAACTGTCCACCAAAAATGCCAGCTCCAAACTGCAGTCCTCTTCTGCTTGTGCTGAGAACAACCCAAAAAAGAGAAGAGAATTGTATAGGTTTTATGATTTATTATTGCTTAAATCAGATCCTGTGCAACCATTAAGTGACAACGCAGCTGGATGAACCAAAAAGAAGTTCAAAGCTCTGGGCTAAAGCAAAGACCTCCAAATACCCTGTAATATCTGTGCTACAGTGAGAATGCCCTGTGATATAGTATACTCACTCCAGGACAGCTTAAATCAACTTGGGCTTGGGTAAATCAAATTTATGACAGAGCAAGCACATGGCAGTCAAGAAACTATCCCCAGGCTGGAGAAAAATGAATAAAAGCCCTGAAGAGCAGGAGGAACAAGAAGATAAGATCAACTTTCCAGTGACTTCTATAGGCTAGAAATTCCGTAGTTTAATCAGCAAACCACATGCCTCATGCTCCAGAGGTGATGATTACACTTAATTGGAAAGTGAAAAAACACTTAACTTTGAGCTGTTATTTTGCTGCATGTGCAATAACAGTTGAAGCTTTGTAAAATATATACTGTGTCCTAATTGTATACTAAAGACTGATACTTTAAACTATAAGCTAGTTCTAATAGTGCAACATTTGTGCATGTTAGTATGCAGTTTTTTGTACTAACCTGGAACAATGAAGAAATGTCTATTGACTATATCAGCATACACTACACTACAGCAAGCTGCAACCTTTAAAACTACACAGTTCATTTTTTAGTCACATGCTTATTCGTTTGTTCTTGCTGCTCCTACAATGTGCAGGCCTTCCACTTTGCATTGCATAATTTGGCAGTAATGTTCATGAACACCATGCTCAAACATCAACTAATTTTTAATATGCTTTTGGGGGTTCTTAAGTATCTTAAGCATCTTTCAGACTAGTTGATATGACACACAGGGCCCACACATCCATATATGTATATATGAATGTCAAGTGTATCCACCAAAAAAATGTTTTGTTGCCACCAACCCAACAAAACCACCCGAAAGCAAAAAACTTCACCAACACCCACAACTTTCCACCCTCATCCCCATTAACAAGTCATACCCTCCTCCACCTAAATCACTTTCTAGATTGAACCTGCAGGCCAACAAAATTATGTTTCACCTAGGGCGGCAGTATGTTACGCTCTGGAACTGACTAAACATTTACAATTTAGTGATTCAGTACTCTCCCCACAAAGCTGTTTGTAGGTTGGGAAATCTTTATAGAACTGTGGCAAAAGTTTCATTCAACCTCAAATTTAGTCCAGATTTGCTTTGTACTGTCACTACACTATAATACCGAATTGGTCTTTTTGTTGCTGCAGCAAATCGAAGCAAATTTGCCACCATGCTAATGCTCGATAGCATGACAAACAAAATACATCAGATCCTACCAGTGTGATCTTTCAGATACATACAAAAGTTTCTCATTATACTTTCTCATTAAATTAAAGGGAAGTTTTGCAAGGGTCCTATAAAAGTGGCTGAAAAAGTGGTTACAAAGAAACATACTTGTGGGTGAAGCATGGATAGGTCAATTAGGAGTTTTTTGATGAGCTAAATGGGGAACTAGTTTTTCTTACTCTGTGCATTGTTCTTCGGTGGTAGACCAGATGTTAGAACTTTATTTTTTGCTCTGCTTCTGCTGTCCCTCGCTGCCTCTTCTTCTTCATTGTCATAGTCTTCATCATAATCACTCTGCTGAGCCCATACACACTGTAGACCAAACAACAGCACAATCCAGTGCACACACAGCTGCATTGCACCTGCACACAAACACACACACACACACACACACACACACACACACACACACACACACACACACACACACACACACACACACACACAAGCAACAGAATAGTACAGTGTAAACTGTAACAGACTGAGTTGATTTAAAGTTGGGTAATGGCTGCCTCAAATGTACTTCGTAAATTAACAAAGTAATTTCACAAGTTTAGTTTCTAATGAACATTTCTGATTATTCTGAGTCAATGTGCTTACAAATTTGAAGTAAAATGTACAACAGAACTGAAGAAAACAAGATAAATGTATTTCAACAGACCCAAGCCCATAAAGAATGTCATTCTAATTATTTTAAAAACTATAAAGTTTTTCAGTAAGTGGTTTCATAGTAATTACTGAATATTGTATAGCAAATACTAAGTAATTCATAGCACTTACTGGATGTTGAATATTGAATTATTTGTTGGAACTTAGTACGTTGCACTGACTAATATCTAAATATGCTTAGTATTTAATGTATTATAAGGTTACACTGTCTATTGTTAATTGCCTGGACTCTGTAGAGAAACATCCAAGTAAGAATTTTATTGTATGTTGCACACTGCACTTTGTACATATGACAATAAAATTTCAAATCTTTGAATGATCAAAATTAATAATTATAGCCTGTAGTTCAAGGGGCTGAAAAGTTACAGCATCTTAAAAAAAAAAACATCGCCCATTAATAATACATTCAGACTTGTCCTACTCACCTTGTGCTGCTGTACTGGATGGATGAACTCTCAGCAGAAATGCGGCGATAAAGGTGATCCAGCATCCAGACGCTACAGAGTTTCCTCTATTCTCACAGTGAACATCTCGCATAAGAGAAAAAAGTCACAACAAGTGAAAACAGAACAGAATCCAGGCTTAGGGCAAGAGTGTGTGTAAGTGTGCATATGAGTGTGAGAGTGTGTGATACTAGGTGTTATAAAGAGTGTCTGTGTGTAACTGTGCCCTAGAAAGTGTGTGTAAGCCTTAAGAGAGGGAAAGAGAGAAACACAGAGAGAGACAGAGAATGTTAACTCCATGTACTGAAGCACATCTGCTGCATTCTTGATGCTTACACACACATACACACACATACACACACACACACACACACACACACACACACACTCCACAGAGCTCCAGCCCTTAATGCTCCTCATTTATCTATCTATCTATCTGTATCTGTTATTTATAAACTGTATAGAAATGCACAAAATAAAAAATCAAGCTTTAAATGGCTGTTAGTAGTGTTTTAGTTTGGCAATGCATTTTTAATAAATTGCTGTTTCTTTAAGGTGTCAGAAATGAAAAAATCTTCTCATTGCTGAAAGCTTTGTAGTAAAGAATCTATTCTACATTCTTTTATAGTGAAGACAGGGCGCATGTTCAGATTCTGGTATATTTGAGCAAGTTCCGACACATTTGACTGAAGGGCCTGAGTAACGTATAAACAGACCAACATATTTTAGAGAACATGATTTGTTTCTCATTCCTTGCTGATCTCACTAATTATCTTATGGATGCAGTTAAATCCTTGCAGCAATGTTCCAACATCTATTATAAAAGCTTAGTAGCAACATATAAGACAAATTACCTATTTACACCCCTGACATCAAAAGATATTTTTGGACTTAGCTGGCTAGCTAGATAGAAATGAATGATAACAGTTGGTAACAGTAGCAATAGCTGTTAATTAATGACTTCCACTCACAGGTTTTCCTGAACGTTCTGCATTCTGTGGCTCGGGAAAGGCTGAGAAAAGCCTTCAGTGAGGAATTTTTTACTTTATTTAGCTCTTTCTTCTGGTGTTCTAAGCTCCAACACACTGAGGAGCCACAAAGGGCCAGAAAGCTTCAGAGGAAGAGCATGATGAACAGCTCATTGAAAACATATTAACGTCCAGTGATCCGTGCTACTGAGCTGGACAATCTGGGCATATAAGAGCACTTTCATGTATCCAGAAATGTCAGGCTTTTGAGAGGAAGAAATGTGGATGAGCTTTTACTTTTCGAGGGGAACATAAATTTCTGTAGATGACAGAGGAACACGCTCGCAGATGGATGTAATCATTCCGGAATAGATCCATTCACAAACTCATTCTCAGAGTTTCGTAAGGACATGAGCTGTCAATGTGTGATGTACAACACTTTCATATATTTCTCTTTTTTTCTGATGAACTCAGTGTCTTCCTAACGAAGTCCTGACGAACATCTGAGCACCTTCAGAAAGTCTGATCTCACTGAGGTCTGTATTACGTTTTCCATTCGCTCATACTAAACACATAATTTCTCACATGTGCACTTGCCTCATCGCTGACTGACACATCACACTTTTCATTTCAAATTTTTTTGCATGCCCCCCTCAACGTTACCTCACATAAGAGAAATGCGTAGCAGCTTTTTCAGTGGGAACACACTTGCCCTTGCCTGACTATAGCCTCAGTGAATTAACTCATTAGGGACCGGCAGGGTTTTCTAGGCGTTCAGAGTAGAAAACCCTGAGCCTTGTTTCAAGGTTAAAAACTCAGCAAACGGCTCAGACTGTATATTATACTATTTGCTCCTGTTTGCTCTCTCTTCTTTTTGCACCCTGTGCAGTCTTGTCCTGCCTGCACTTACGTAGTCGTGTGTTGCACTATAGCCCTGGAGGAACATTGTTTCAGTTTCACTGTATATGTATAGTGTATATGGTTGAGATGACATTAAATAACTACTTGAATTGACTAAAATCTCCTTGACTGAGATGCATTTGAAAGTGTAGCAAAATACTTGCTACACACACACACACAAACACACACACACACACACACACACACACACACACACACACCAATAACCACTTCATTAATAATGATATCTGAATTGTTGTATAAGTTCTCCAACTACTGCTGTGAATGGAATACCCTTTGTTGGACCACTGAGTGAACTGATGATGAAGTAAAATTAAGTAAGAATCTGACTTTGTTTAAAAAGGGAGACTGATAACTTTTTTAAGGTAGAAGTTGACTAATTGACCTATAATCTTAACTGGCAGTAGACCATGCGTACAGTAAGTTTATAATGGGTGAGGGGTTGTAGTGTTTTAATAACACCATTAACAGTGATGGAATCCCTGACACATTATATCAGTGTTGGCCTAAATTTCAAGATTTTTGTTTAATTATTCATTTTATAAGAGCTGCCCTCTGCCCAAATCTGATCCTGGTTTCCCTGCTCAAACACACCAGGTTAAACTTACTTGTTAATTGCCAGGTTAGGTGAGAGTGTTTCAGGAGGGGAACTGCCAAACTGTCTAGGACACCAGTCTTCCAGGGTAGGATTTGGGAACCCCTGCTCTAGCTTTTTATCAATTGCCAGTTTCTGATCACAGAGCCGGGGACAGTTTGTTCCTTGAAGCAGTCGGGCAAAGCCCCATCAAGACCACCAATTTATCATGTTACCACAGTCACCTTCAGGGTTGGGAGTTCGAATCCTGGCCTTGTGTGTGTGAACTTTACATGTTCTCCTCGTGGTGGCATGGGTTTCCTCTGGGGTCTCCAGTTTCTCCCACAGTCCCCAGGACATGTGTGTCAGGTGACTAGAGGATTCTAAATTGACCTTAGGTGTGAGTGTGTGAGCGAATGGTGTGTGTGTGTGTGTGTGTGTGCACCCTGTCCAGGGTGAGTCCCTGCCTCACAGACCCCAGAAGAGGCTCTGGGTACCCGCAACCATAGTAAGGATTAAGTGGTTTCAGAAAATGAATGAATGAATGAATGTTACCAGAGTCCAATCAGCGCCAGTCATGCTCCATGGAGTGACATCTGTTTTGGATGATTTCAGTCTGATTGAAAATTGCCCAGATCCAATTTTTTTCAAACTTCAGGCACTCCAGTGCAATCTGAAGGGGTTCTGGGGGGATGTATGTTTGTCAAACATGGTTAAGCTTAAGGAGAAATCTTTGTATCATGTTATTATCTGGTGGCTACTGGTAGTATTACTACTTAAAATGAAGCAAAAATGTTCAGTCCAATATGACCATGTCAAGTTAGCTAGCAGAATAATTTGCAAAATGTAATTTGACAGTCAGCGAGTTGTCAGTTTACCCATTTAATGGATCATCGTAGCCATCTTTGCAACAACTGCACCCCTTTGGCCGATTTGGCAGGAGCCGGCACAGCACTGAGCCAGGTGTAATAGTAACTGATGAATGGGGCAGAGGGCTGATGATTGTGCTGCAACAGATGGTCAACAGTCCGTAACTTTATACCTGTGTGGTAAGTGGTGAAGAAGCAGGAGCTCATTAAGTAGCCACTGAGTGGAATAAGTATAATTTAATATGGAACACAAATGAACTTTTATTTACTATTCACTTACTGCACATTTGTTTCAATGGGTCTAGAAGCCTGCTTACACTGAAGCATCAGCCTCAGCCTTGGACATTGTCATAACATAAAACACACAGGATGGTGAAAAATATGGCCACTAGGATAACTTCCGTGAACTAAATGGAGTGTGGTAGGGTCAGACGTCACAGAGATCTTATGCAAAGAAACAGGCCATCAAACAGGCAAATCTTGCGTAACATGTTTAACTGGGTTAGGGTGGTTGCCTCACAATGAGAAGGTCTTGGGTTCAGTTCCCAGCTGGGATGGCCAGGGTCCTTTCTGTGTGTTGGCGTGGTCTTACTGTGTCTACATTGGTTTCCACCAGGAGCTTCAGTTTCCACACACAATAGAAAGACGTGTACATCAAGCAAACTAGAAATGTTAAACTGCCTTTAGGAGTGTCTGCCCTGCAGCACAAAGGTGACTTGCTGCTGGACTATTCTCTAGCGTCCCCTAGACGTTGCAAAATGGTGGCACAATGTAAGCTGCAAACCTGTTGTTACACAGTGAAAATCATTTGTAAATGTAATTTATTACACAAGCAAGTAAGTAATGTTATAGCAAGCTAACAGTACACTTTAAAATAGTAGTTCAACAAAAAATCCATTTTACACAATGCGTGCTTGTTTAAACACGTTTACTGCCTTTTTTTTTTTAACTGGAGCTACAAGGTTAATGTTGCTAACAAACACTCAGTCAGAAGTCATCTGATCAACCCAAAATGTTTCAGTAAAATACATGTAGAAAATACATACCAAAACTTCTCTCAAACTGCTCAAGCCACATCCACTCGTTTACGACTCACTGTGAGCTCTAAAATGAAGAAATGAAGAAATATTTCAACTTGTAATGATCAAGACTTTCATTAGATGAAAAAGATGTTTCAGACAAAGTGCAGACTGTGCAGGAGAGAACGTGCAGGGCTAGAACTGTCAAAAACTCACTGAATGAGAAAAACATTATGAACGACATAGATTCTTCTAAATGTTTTCAGTACTTGGTCCACTCATGTCACACTTAACAGATAAAACTCAATATACAATAAGCCTTGACTGACAACACATGTGTTTAACTCCCAGGTTTGACTGATGGAATTATGAGGAATTCGGTACGCAGAGCCTGGGGGATCAAAGAAAAGAGAACTGAAGGAAATGCGTTTGTAAACCAGACATAAACCATCCCAAGAATGTCTAAATGTCCACTCAATGTCAAACATGAACTTACTTACCCTCAGGATAATCATCATACGGTTGACTCCCTATGGGTTAGAGTAATTTAGTCAACTTTGTGACTGTGTGCATGCATATTTATGAACAAAAGTTTCAGAATTTCTCATGCAAGAAGTCAGGATGCCAAGAACTGTATGCATCCTGACTTATCACATGATATTACATAATGAGAATCATACGACCTTCAGGTTCTATACTAATATATACTTTTATATATATTTTTATAATGTAAACCCTAAATATGACCCCAAATATGCTCCCAAAACACTTTAATTTAATTTTAAACTCAGCTTAATACATTACCCTTAAAGAAAATGTAACGGTAAACCTGTATTTGTACTGTACAGTTTACACTGAATTGTTGTCTGGCAGTGCTGCAATGTAAAATACAGATGTTAACCCTGCATAGACTGCACTGTAATTCATGCACGCCGTTTTTCTTTGGTATGCACTGTTGATTTCTTTGGTATAAGCAGGGTAAATACTGTAATAATTAAATTTAATTTACAGTAATAAAAATATTACTTTAAGAAGAACAAAACGAAAAACATGAGAACACTCTAGATGCTCCAACCGTGTATAAGTAGGGGTTACTGTCTGTATATTTATGTATATACAGTAAACCCCCACTTAAATGCGGAAACTGCAGATATCCATGCCATTTTTTATTTATTTTTTGCTTTTGTGATGTCTGTGCTTCTTCCAAGGGGGCGTGGCAGATTAGGCCCATATGTCACAGGTTTTTCGTGGCAATATATCATTTTTCATGCATTTTAGTGCTAAATTATTAAGAAAAATATAATTTTATAATTTTGTAACATAAATATGAACGTAAATTCAGCTGCATTTCAATATGAAAAATAACTATATATTTTTTTTTGGTACAGTCCAGAGAACACAGAGAAAGCATGTCTTGGGATGGTGAAATACCGCAGTACTCAGAGGCGGGAGGTTTGAAAGTAGCCGATCTGAGAATGCTATTTATTTATTGCTGATTGGCTGCTGCCCTTTGACGCAGCTACAGTGCTACAGTCCAGAATTTCCTCCGTGAAGCATCTGGAGTGTTCTGTGTTTTTCGTTTTGTTCTCCTTAAAGCCCTGTATTTTTATTACTGTAAATTAAATTAATTTATTACTGTATTTACCTGCTTATACCAAATAAAACG